>JAQZBX010017554.1:0-35423 GCA_029593785.1 Cabassous unicinctus | reverse complement strand
CTGGCTGTTAAAGGGGTTATTGAGAGGTGAATTGATCATGTCCAAGGGAAGGGCTCATGGGGGGAAGCATGACTGTCACCTGGTGTGTGCCCCGGGGGAACACAATGAATGGGGACCACTCCTGGGAGGGGCCTAGGGGCACAAGTTTCTGCCCAGCCTGGGAGTTTTGCAGGGACCCCAGCACTTTGCAAGTAAAAGTGTTTTTCCAACCCCAGTGATGTTCATTTTAGGCACTTTGCTTTCATTAGATCTAAGCCCTGGTGAGTTACTTGACCCTTTAATTTTCTCTCTTCCTCCCCTGTTTTACTTCTTTCTGCTTTCTTGGAGTACACAGGGTAGGTAAGGTTTAGGGTCTAAGGGCCCATTCCCACTATGACTCCTCCTGGCTGTGTAACTTCTTTTTTTAAAAAACTTTATTTTGATCATTTAATAATTGAATATATAAACAATAATTTAAAAATAAAAAGAAGACATTGTTGTATAAAAACACACATTTCTGCATTAAATGTACTGGATACATATAATTTTTTTTTTGAATCATGCGATATGTTACACAAAAGATTTTGTTCATAGTAACACAATCATACAGTATTTGAATTCTTGTGTCTGGCTTGCTTTGCTCAACATAATATCTTCTAGATTAATCCATGTTGTCATGTGCTTTATGACTTCATTTCTTCTTACAACTGCATAATATTCCATTGTGTGTATACACCACAGTTTGTTTATCCATTTATCAGTTGATGGACTCCTGGGTTGTTTCCAACTTTGGGAATTCATGAATAATGCCGGTATGAATATCGGTATGCAGATGTCTTTCATGTCACTGCTCTCAGTTTTTCTGGATATATACCCAGTAGTGGGATTGCAGTGTCACATGGCAAGTTTCTATTCAAATTCTTTAGGAACTGCCAAACAGTCCTCCACAGTGGCTGTACCATTCTGCGTTCCTACCAACAGTGAATAAGTGTTCCTATCTCTCCATATCCTTTCCAGCACTTGTGGTTCTCTGTGGCAGGGGAGGATAATTGGTGGAGAGTATCAGTGTTGGGGGATACATGGGAGGAAGCTCACCTGGGCATACATATAAGGCATGTATGTTTGTTTGAATGTTTATGGGTCATTGCCATGTTGGGTGGAGATTCATACAATAACCAAAAGAATGTCAAATCCCCATCCTGGAGAGCTCTGCCATATTCTCTATTAGGTCAGCAAGAATCCCCCAAGTACAGGGGCAATGACTAGTGAAGGAGGATGGCCTCCTGATGGGCCCTTGATACTGATGGCTGTGTGTATGAACCTTTACTTTTCAATTGAAACTTTAGTATTATAGGGTGCCTAAGAGTTGCCTCCTGGGCGCCTCCTTGTTGCTCAAATGTGGCCTCTCTGTAAGCCAAACTTAGCATATAAATACATTAACTTCCCCCCAGCATGGGACATTGCTCCTGGGGATGAGCCTCCCTGGCACTGAGGGACTACTATCAAGCACCAACTTGCAATGCAACTGGAAAAAGACCTTGACCAAAAGGGGAAAAATGTAAAGAAGAATGAGTTTATATGGCTAAGAGACTTCAAAGTGAGTCAGGAGGTTATTCAAGAGGTAACGCTTATGCAAGTCTCAGCAGGATCTCTTTGACTGCCAAAGTAGATACTATCCCAAATAGCATGGCTCCTGATGGCCCTGGAGACATCCATACAATAGAGTCAGGGTAGACAGCTCAAGAGTTTGGTGCCTTGCCAACGGGCCCTACTTTGGAATTTATGCTCTCCAGAGTGATAGAGTTGTACTCAGTTGTGGTTTTCCTACACATGGTTCTTCTGTCCTATTTGAGCCTATAATTATTACTAAAGTTAGTGCTGTGGAGGCCTGTGCAACCTCCATGCAGGTTGGGAACAGGCTGGGTGGGGCTTCTTCCAAGGGTGGCCTTTGGGGAGCTTGAAATTAGATAGTTAAAGCTACAAATCTATTTGAGCATGTACCACATTTTGTTATTCATGCACCAGTTAATAGACATTCCTTTTTTTCCTTCCAGTTTTTGCTGCCATGAAATTGCCCCAGGAATCATTGCAAGGTCATGATTTCCTTTGTCTAGGATAGATTTCTCAGAGTGGAATTTGCAAGAATTATGGTAAGTTTATACTTTTAAGAAACTGACAATTGTTTCTCAAAGTGTCAGCACCATTTTGCATTCTCATCAGAAATGTACGAGGACTCCAGTTTTTCCACATCTTTAACAGATGGTATTATCTCTCTTGATTTTAGCCATTCTAGTATGTGTATATGATAACTCATGGCAGATTTTACTTTGTATTTCCCTGGTGATGAATGTTTTTTCTTTGGTAAATGTGTATTCACATATTTTCCCATTTTTAAGTGCTGTTTGCCTTTAAAAAAAAAATCAATTTTATTGATACATATCAACAAAGCAGTCAGTTCATCCAAAGTGCATGATCAGTGGTATTTGGCACAATCACATAGTTATGCATTCATCACTTCAGTCATCATTAGAGCATTGTCATTATTTCAATAATAATAAACAAAAAAATCAAATAAAATCCATCACCTCTTGATCTCTCAATGCTTCCCCTGCTGTCCATAGCTCCCATTTCTGGCTGTTTATGCACAAATACTTTTTTCTTTCCTTTATAAATTTATTTTTATTTACATTTTATATAAATGGAATCATACACTATGTTACACAATACCTTTAGTTAATAGTAATGCAGTCTTCCTCTATTTGTCCTTTTGTGCCTGGCTTGCTTCACTCACCATACTGTCCTCCAGGTTCATCCATGTTGTCATATGCTTTACGACTTCATTCATTCTTACAAGTGCATAATATTCCATCGTGTGAATATACCAAAGTTTGTTTATTCATTCATCAGTTGATAGACAACCTGGGTTGTTTCCAGCTTTCGGTAACCCTGAATAACACCGCTATGAACATAGTTGTGCAGATGTCCATTCGTGTCACTACTCTCAGTTTTTCTGGGTATATACCCAATAGTGGCAATACAGGGTCACGTGGCAAATCTATATTCAACTTCTTTAGGAACTGCCAAACAGTTCTCCACAGTGGCTGTACCATTCTGCATTCCTATCAGCAGTGACTAAGTTGTGTTCTCATTTTCATTTGTCTCAATACATTTACTGATTTCACTTACAATTTCTTTGACCCACTGATTATTTAGGAGTGAATTGTTCAGCCTCCACATATTTGTGAATTTACCTTTTTTCTGTTTGTTATTGATTTCCAGTTTCATTCCCTTGTGAACAGAGAAGGTGCTTTGTATAATTACAGTTGTTTTATATTTATTGAGAGCTGCATTGTGCCCTAACATGTGTTCTATCCTGGAGAAGGATCCATGTGCGTGTGAGAAGAATGTATAACCTGCTGAGTTTGGTGCAGCATTCTGTGTATGTCTTTTAGATCTAACTTATTTATCATATTGTTTAAGTTCTCTATTTCCTTGTTGATCTTCTGTCTAGTTGTTCTGTCTAATGATGTGAGTGTTGTGTTGAAGTCTCCAACGATTATTGTAGAGATGTCTATTTCTCCCTTCAGTTTTGCCAGAGTTTGTCTCATGTATTTTGAGGCACCCTGATTAGGTGCATAGATATTTATGTTGTTATATCTTCCTGGCGGAGTGTCACTTTTATTAATATTTAATGGCTTTCTCTATCTCTTACAATTTTTTGCATTAAAAGTCTCTTTTGTCTGATAATAGTATAGCTACCCCTGCTCCTTTTTGGTTAGTATTTGCATGGAGTATCTTTTTCCAGCCTTTCACTTTCAGCCGGTTTGCATCCCTCGGTCTAATGTGGGTCTCTTGTAAGCAGCACATGTAGTGCTCATGTATTTTTTTTATATACATTCTGTCAGCCTATATCTTTTGATTGGTGAGTTTAATCCATTCACATTCATTGATATTACTGTAAATGCATTATTTATTTTCACCATTTTATTCTTTGGTTTTCATTTGTCATATATTTTGTTCTGACTTTTTACTCTTTTGGTTATCCTTTCTGCTCTTCTTTCTTCTGTACTCCCCTCCAGGCCTCTCTCTCCTGTCTTTTTCTTTCAAGCTCTAAGGCTTTCTTTAATATTTCCTGCAAGTTGGATTCTTTATTACAAACTCACCTAGTTTCTGTTTGTTTGTGAATATTTTATACTCACCTTCATATTTAAAGGACAATTTTCTGAATACAGAATTTTCAGCTGACAGTTTTTCTCTTTCAGTCTCCTAACTCTATCATACCACTGTCTCCTTGCTTCCATGGTTTCTGATGAGAAATCTGCACTAAGTCTTACTTGGCGTCCCTTGTAAGTGATGTTTTTTCTTCCTTACTGCTCTCAGAATTTTCTTTTTATCTTTGACTTTTGACATTCTGAGTAGTATGTTTCTTGGAGTATGTCTATTCATTCAGATTTATTCTGATTGAGGTAAGGTGGGCTTCTTGAACATGTAGGTTCATTTCTTCTGTGAGAGTTGGGAAATTTTCAGCTATTATTTCCTCAAATACTCTTTTTGTCTCTTTTCCTTTCTTTTCTCCATCTGAACTCATAACATGTATATTGTTGCTTTTCTGTTGTCAATGCCCTGAGCCCCTGCTCAATTTTTTTCCATTTTTTTCTCCCTGTGTTCTTTTTTCTCTTCAAATTCAGCTATTCTGTCATATGCTTTACAACTCCATATCTTCTTACACCTGCATTTTCCATCGTGTGAATAAATACATACATTTCTCAATTAAAAACTAGATACATATAATTTATTTTGAATCAAACAATAAAATGTTACATAATATATTTGGTTCATAGTAACACAGTCATACAGTATTTGTCCTTTTGTGTCTGGCTAGTTTCACCCAACATAATGTCCTCCAGGTTCATCCATGTTGTCATATGCTTTACAACTTCATATCATCTTACAGTTGCATAATATTACATCATGTGAATAGACCAGTTTGTTTATCCATTCATTGGTTGATGGACACCTTGGTTGTTTCCAACTTTTGGCAATTGTGAATAACACCACTATGAACATAGGTGTTCAAATGTTTATTTGTTTCACTGCTCTCAGTTCTTCTGAGTATATATGCAGTAGTGGTATTGCAGGGTTACATGGCAAGTCTATATTCAAACTCTTTAGGAACTGCCAAACAGTCGTCCACAGTGTCTGTATCATTCTGCATTCCCACCAACAGTGAATAAGTGTTCCTATCTCTCCACATCCTCTCCAACACTTGTAGTCCTCTCTTTTTAATAGTGGCCATTCTGATAGGTGTGAAATGAGAACTCATTGTAGTTTTGATTTTCATTTCCCTAATCAGTAGCAATGATGAGGATTTTATCATGTGTGGGTTTTTTTTGCTATTTCTATTTGTTCTTTGGAAAAATGTCTATTCAAGTTTGGTTTTACCCATTTTTTACTCGGGTTATTTCTTTTTTTATTATTGAGTTGTAACATCTCTTTATGTATCATGGATATTAAACCCGTATTGGACATGTGATTTCCAAGTATTTTCTCCCATTGAGTTGACTGCCTTTAAACCACTTTGACAAAGTCCTGTGAGGTGCAAAAGTATTCAATTTTGAGGAGGCCCCATTTATCTGTTTATTTCTTTTATAGCACATGCTCTGGGTGTAAGGTCCAAGAAACCATCACTTACCACAAGATCTTGAAGATGTTTCCCTACATTTTCTTCTAGTAGTTTTATGGTCCCAGCTTTTATATTTAGGTCTTTGATCCATTTTGAGTGTATTATTGTTTAGGGAGTGAGATAGGGGTCCTCTTTCATTCTTTTGGTTATAGATATCAAGTTCTCCCAGCACCATTTGTTGAAAAGACTGTTTTTTCCCATTAACATGGACTTGGTAGGTTTGTCAAAAACCAGTTGATCATAGGGATAAGCGTTTATTTCTAGGTTTGCAATTCTATTCCACTGATCAGTGTGTCTATCTTTATGTCATTACCATGCTGTTTTGACCACTGTAGCTTTGTAATATGTTTCAAGGGTAGGTAGTGAAATTCCTCCCATGACACTCTTCTTTTTTAGAATGCTTTTGGCAGTTTGGGTACACTTTCCCTTCCAAATGAATTTAGTAAGTGCCTCTTTTATTAAAAAATTAATTTCTTTTCATTTTTTAAAAGATACTTAAATTACATAAATGTTACAGAAAATATATAGGGAATCCCGTATGCCCCACTCTCCATACCTCCCACACCCTCCCACATGAACATCCTTCATTAGTGTGTCACATTCATTGCAATTTATAAATGCATCCTGGGACATTGCCGCTGAGCATTGACCATAGTTCACATTGTAGTTAACATTCTCTCTCACACAGTTCTGTAGGTTATGGGAAGATATAGAATGGCCTATATCTGTCATTGCAATGTCTTTCAGGATGATTCCCAAGTCCCAAAAAGGGCCTTATATTATACCTGTTTTTCCCTATCCCTGCTCCCAGAGCCTCCAGTGGCCACTGCCTCCACATCATTGTTGTAATTTCTTCCATTGCTAGAATCACAGTAAGTATAAAGTGGAATACCAGTAAGTTCACTATACTCACTCCATAGTTCATTCCTCAATCCTGAGGATTTTGGGGTGGTGATGTCCACTCCTCCTCTAATTGAGAGGGGGGCTTCAATCCCATACAGATGATGCATGAGATTCTCTTGCTTGCACTTTCTTGGTATGGTGGTTACCAATCCTCACCTCCTTGTTAGTTGTCCCAGGTGAGTCCAATGAACTGGAGAGTAGGTATTGCAATTGTGCTGAGGCTCAGGGCCCAGCTGGCACATGGACAGCCCAAAGGTTCCAGTCTCTTGGATGTATACCTACAAACTTCAGCACCAAATAGAGGTTTAAATAGAAAGGGCAGATTAGCCATGTGTAAGGAAGCCATAACTGAGTCCAACTCTGTCACTCTCAGGAGCACATACTCCAAAGGAGGGCCCACTGGCAAGGCACCAAACTCTGGAGCTATTTGCCTTGATCATAGCACCTGGGCTTCTCCAGAGCCCTCAGAGGCCCCATTAATTGGGGTATTATCCAATTTGGCAGTCTGTGAAATCCTGATGAGACATGCATAAGTGTTACCTCTGGGTTGACCTCCTGACTCACTTTGAAGTCTCTTAGTCATATAAACTCATTTGTCTTTACCTTTTCCCCCTTTTATTCAAGGTCTTTTTCCCAGTTGCAGTGCTAGTTGTTACTTGGTAGTAACCCCTTGGCGTCAGGGAGGCTCATCCCTGGGAGACATATCACACACTGGGGAGGGGGACAGTATTGCATTTATAGCTGAGTTTGTCTTATAGAAAGGCCACATTTGAGCAAGAAAGAGGCCCTCATGAGGCAACTCTTAGGCATGCCACAACACTGGGCTGTTTCAATTTCAAGAGCAAAGGCTCATAAGCATAGTCATCAATATCAAGGACCCATCAGTGGACCATCCTCCTTTGCAAGTCATTGCGCCTGCACTTGGGGGACTGTTGCTGCTCCATTAGAGAACATGGCACAGCTCTCAGGATGGGAATTCAATATTAACTCAGTTATTGTGTGAATCCCCACCTTCTGTGACAATGCCCCATGAACATTTGAATACATTTATATACATTATATGTATGCCCCAGTGAACTTCCTACCATATATCACCCATCACTGACATCCCACACCAATGATCCTTCCTTTCCCTAGTTGTACCTCTTCTGTGATCCACATCTTCTTCAAAAATGAAGCCAATAAGAAAACCAGCAAGATTGCAGCAGATTAAAGAGTTCCTAGAATCAGCTCCTGCTATGGGGCATTTGGAGATCATGCAGAGCTATCTAGAGCACTTGTTTGGGGGCCTCAGGTGGTCAGAAGTACATCCTGGAACATCCTTGAAAGAATAGAAGGAGGAGACTGCTCATCTGCAGAGAAGATTCATAACTAGAGCACTTCTTGCCATGAAGGCCGGTGCCAATACTCCACTGGAGGCACAAGCCACCTCGAGAGCTATTCCACAGCTGGAATTGGAAGCTTCACTTCCCAAAAATGGGGGAGGAAGAGACAGTTGGGCACCAGCTTCAGCTACTGATTAGTAAATTCAGCAGGCTAAAGTATAATTCTAACATTCAAAGTTTGAACCTGTCCAAGTCAGAAAGAGGCTGGTAGCTGCCATCTTAACTCCATGCCTGACTTGAGAGGAAGTGGGGCTGATTGAAAGTCACAGTGCTGGTAGGGACTGGCTTCTTTCCATCTAGATCAGATTGCCACTCTAGCCTAAGCGCCAGGCCCACCTTGGGCAAGGATGAGGCTGGGGGAAGCTGTGCCAGCCTCTCTGGGAAACTACAGGCCACACTGTGAAGGCCAGTGATCATCCTACTTTGGCAGTGCAGGCCACCCCAGGAGCTATTCTGTGGCAGAAATTGGAAGCTCCATTTCCCAAAAATGGGAGAAAGAGATTATTGGCCACTGATCTCAGATACTGTTTAGTAAATTCAACTGGATAAAGTATAACCCTAAGAACAACTAATGTTTGAGCCTATCCAAGTCAGAAGGAGAACAGTAGCTGCCATTTTTACTCCACCCCCAGCATGAGGGGAAGCCGGGCTGACTAAAAATCACAGTGATGGTAGAGACTGGTTTCTTTCACCCAGATTGGCCTGCAGCCCTAGCCTAGGCTATAGCACTACTTCTGGCAGGAAGGAAGCTGGTGGGCCCTGCACCAGCCTATCCAGGTGACTGCAGATACATTTAGCGGGCACAGACAGAATAATTGGAACTCTACTGGGGCAACTACAGTCATCTTGGACCTGCACTGCATAGATTGCTCCCCAGAACTGCAGCTACACCCCCTCTCCAGGAAGGGGAGAATGGGGCATGAAGCTTCATCAGTCTCTGTGGGCAAATAGTTTCTAGGCCTGCATGAGTTGGATTATTCCACTCAGCCATGGCTCTGTCCCTATCCTTGGCAGAGGAAAATGTTGGGAGAAGCTTCATTGGTTCTTGGGGCAATGAGGGCAGCTTGGGCCCCCACAGCTTATAGCACCAACTACATCCTTGGCTCCTACTACACAACCAGCAAGGGAGAAAGGGCAAGAAGCCCTGAACTGCAGAGAAAAACTGCACCCAGAATAATACGTCTAGTAAGCCCGAAGCCAAGACACCAACAAAAATTTACAATCCACAATGTACAATTTACAAAATTTATAAGAAACAGGATGATATGGCCCAGTTAAAGGAAAAAGATCAGCCTCCAGATGACATAAAGGATTTGAGAAAACTAATCAACTAATTATTAAGATTTGTTCAAACAAATCTCCTTAATAAATTCAATGAGATGGCTAAAGAAAGTAAGGCTATTAAGAAGACATTGGATGAGCACACAGAAGAATTTGAAAGCATACACAGAAAAATAGCAGATCTTATGGGAATGAATGGAGCAATAAATGAAATAAAAATACACTGGAATCATAGGAGATTTGAGGAGGCAGAAGAAAGGATTGGTGAGCTTAAAGAAATGGCCTCTGAAAGCGAACATACAAAAGAACAGATGAAGAAAAGAATAGAAAAAAATTGAACAGGGTTTCATGGAACTAAATGACAGCAAGATACATGCAAAAATACAAGCCATGGGTGTCCCAGAAGGAGAAGGGAAAGGACAGAAGGAATATTTGAAGAAATAATAGTAGAAAATTTCTCAACCCTATTGAAGAACATAGATATCCATGTCTAAGAAGCACAACATACTCCCTTTTGAAAAAATCCAAATAGACCAACTTCAAGACACATACTAATCAGAATGTGAAATGCCAAAGACAAATAGAGAATTCTGAGAGCAGCAAAAGAAAAGCCATGAATAACACATAAGAGATACCCAATAAGATGAAGACCTGATTTCTCACCAGAAACCATGGAGGCAAGAAAACAGTGGTATGATATATTTAAGATACTTCAAGACAAAGACTTCCAGCCAAGAATCTTATATCTGGCAAGATTGTCTTTCAAAAATGAGGTTGAGTTTAGAATATTCACAGATAAACAGAAACTGAGAGAGTTTGTAACCAAGAGAACTACTTTGCAGGAAATACTAAAGCGTGTACTACAGCCTGAAAAGAAAAGACAGGAGAGAGAGGCCTGGAAGAGAGTCTAGAAATGAAGATTATATCAATAAAAGTAACAAAGTGTCAAAAGAGTGGTGAAAATAAAATATGACAGATAAAACCCAATAGTCAGGAATAAACTTAACCAATGACATAAACCACTTATATTCAGAAAACTACAACTCATTGTTAAAAGCAATTTTTAAAAGACCTAAATAATTGGAAGAACATTCCATGCTCATGGAATGGAAGACTAAATATCATCAAGGTGTCAATTCTACTCAAATTATTGTACAGATTCAATGCAATCCCGATTAAAATTCCACCAGCATTTTTTAAATAAATGGAAAACATGATTATCAAATTTATAAGGAAGGATAAGGGGTCCTGAATAGCCAGAAACATCTTAAGAAGGAAAAGCAAAGTTGGCGGACTCTCATTTCTGGACTTTAAGTCATATTACCTAGCTACAGAGGTAAAAACATCATGGTACTGGCATAAAGACAGACACACAGACCAATGGAACCGAATTGATGATAAAAAAAACAGACCCTTACATCTGTGGTCAAGTGATTTTTGACTAGCCTATCAAATGTACCCAGCTCAGGCAGAACAAAGCATTCAACAAACGGTGCTGAGAAAACTGGATATACATAGCAAAAGAAGGAAAAAGGACCCCTGTCTCACACCTTATACACAAATTAACTCAAAATGAATAAAAAACCTAAATATAAAATCAAGAACCATTAAGCTTCTAGAAGAAAATGTAGGAAAATATCTTCAAGACCTGGTGGTAGGTGGTGAATTTTTAAAGGAGATAAGAGGATGACTGAGATGGTCTACTGATATTTAATGTATGTAGAAGTTTTAATTAGCTTTACTCTAAAAGTGTGGAAATGTGCAGAGTTGAGGGTAACAAATTATAGTGCCTTACAGCTGGTTTATAAATGGGGATGTGGCTTAAAATATAGTCTAGGGATGTAAATGCCAATTGACAGAAAGCTAGAGAATAATCTAGGGACTGAATATTACAGTAAACACAGAGGTGGATGAGAATTGTGGTTGATCGTACAGATGCAAGAGTGTCCTTTTTGAGCTAAAACAGATATACATCCCTATTGCAGGGTGGTGGGCATGTGGAGAAACATGGGAAAAGTACAACTGGAGTGACCTGTGGATTGTGGTTATCAGTAATAGTTTAGTTATCTTGCATCTATGCCAAAGATTTACTGGGTTGATAATGGGGGGGGGTATGGAAAATGTGAGCCAAATTTATGCTGTAGACCTGGTAATAATCAGATGATATTATCTCATAATCTGTAATAAATGTTCCACTACGGTGTGGTGGGTTGATAGAGGTGTGTTGTATGGGAATTCTGCACTTGTGCATGATTGTTTTGTAAGTGTACAACTTCTGTCATAAAAATATATTTAACAAATAATAATGGGATGGGTTGGAGGAAAATACACCAAATATAAGCACTATAATAGTAGTAAGATTTTGACAATATTCTTTCATAATTTGTAACAAATGTCTCATGGCAATGCAAGGTGTTGGTACAGGGTTGATGTATGGGAAACCTGTAAGATGTTATGTATGTTTGCTTTGTAAGTTCACAACTTTTACTATACACTTATTTTTTACGTATGTTCATGCATAAATTTTATAATAATAATAGGGTGGGTTGGGGGAAAATACTTTGGTTAGTAGTAATATTTTGAGGATGCTCTTTAATCATCAGTTAAAAATGTTTAACAAAAATGCAAAGTATTGGTGGTAGATTGAGCTATGTGAGCCCTGTATGATATTATGTATGTTTGTTTTGTAAGTTCACAACTATTATTATACACTTACTGTTTATGTATGCTCATATATGAGTGATATACTTAAATAAATTTTTAAAAAATTAAATAATGAACCAATAAAATAGACAAATACAGTTAATAGGAAAATGAAAGTGTAATGATAGGTTTAAATATAAGAAATAAAATACATAAAAATTTAAAAGAACTAAAACTAAAATAAAATTACAAGATTGGGATAGTAAAAATTAATGAAAAATATTTTAAAAAAATTTTTTTGAAATTTTTCCATTCTTCCTTGTAATATTTGTTGTCCTGTATGTAAAGTGACATTTTCTTCCATTTATTCCACAAAATGAGCTTTTTTTTCATTTTGTTTTCAAGGAATTTTAGCTCATAGAAAATGAGGTACAGAATACCGGGGACTCCCATATACCTAAAACTTTCCCCCTTTCCCCCTTCCCATATTAATACCTTTTTATATGTGGGTGGTACCTTTGTTACAACTGATATACAACTAGTTAAATATAGCTACTAACCATGGTCAATGGTTTACATTTAGATTTACATTTTAGATCATACAATTTTATAAATTTTGATGATATTTACCTGGCCTGTGTCTATCATTGCAAGATCATGTAGAACACTTCCATTGCCCACTAAATACCTTCTGTTCCATCTATTCTATTCCTCCCTCCCCATCCCAAAGGTCAGGGAAGGCCAAAGGTTAGGAAAGGCCAGGTGGTCAACTCATTGCTTTCAGAGGGTTGAGCCTGTATGTCAAACGTTAGCGGGAATATTGTATTAATCTCACTGTACTAGGGGTGCTAGGACTTGAACCCAAATATTAGGTAAAGTGTGGCAATCACCCCAATAATCTTGGATGGTGAGGTCTGGGGCTTGGTCAACACCCAGATACTTGATGAGGGTAGAACCAAGAAAATGGCTGTTGGGCAAACCTGTGGAAAGGGTGGGTCCCCATGAGACCCCAAAGAGAAGAAACGAACATCTTAAGAATGACTCTCAGACTTTGATCTAATGAAGTATGATCTGCAGGTTTACTGAACGGTAGAGCACCTGACTCATATTTCCCTCCCAATTTCTCCTTGTGATAATGAGAATATTTTCCCTTTTTATGTCCATTTGTGTACTAGAAGCAGTTAAATGATTTTGTAAGTTTCAGAGGTCTATAGCAGACAGGACTTTGCCCCAAGACAAACTGTATTTCTTTAAACTGATTATGATATGATTTTGTACTTGCACTGTTACTGATTTAAGGTTTTTTGAATAATGTATTTTTGGAATTCAGAGGGTGGAGTGTAGCAGTTTGGCAGTTTGATATAGTTATGAATTCCAAAAATAGATATTGGATTATGCTTGTAAACTGTTCTGTTAATCTGGGCATGATTAAGTTATGATTAGGGCATCGACTGGGCCATGTCAGTATGGTCTTGAGCCCCACCCCTTGGTGGGTAGGGTCTCAAAAATAAAAAGACATGGCAAAGAACAGAGGTGGAGTAGTTTTGATGTTGGAGTTTTGATGCTGGAGTCTGGGGAGGTGAGCAGATGGGGGATCTTGGTCATGAGGAAGGAGAGAAGGCCCTGGGATAGAGACGAGCCATTTGCCTGATAGTCTACAGCTCACCTTGTGGAGAGGGGCAAAGCCTAGGGAGCCTCATAGTCTATGGCTGACCTTGTGGAGGTAACACAGGAGCTGAGCCTGGAGAGAAATGGAGCCTCAGGAAGAGAGGAAACCAAGAAGCCTGAACCCTCACAGATGTTGGCAGCCGTCTTGCTCCAACATGTGGCCATAGACTTCTTTCTTATTTTCTATTTCATTTAGCTCTGCTCTAATCTTTGTTACTTCCTTCTTTCTATTTCATTTAGGGTTAGTTTGTTGTTTTTCTAATTCCTCCAGGTGGGCAGTTAGTTCTTCAATTTTAACTCTTTCTTCTTTTTTAATATATGCATTTATGGCTATGAATTTCCCTGCCAGTACAACTTTTTCTGCATACCAAAGGATTTGATATGTTTTGTTGTCATTTTCTTTCATTTCAAGGTAGTTACTGATTTCTTTTGAGATTTCCCACTTGACCCAGTGTTTGTCTAAGAGTGTGTTGTTCAATTTCCATATTTTTGTGCCTAATCTGGTTCTTTGGCCCTTACTGGTTTACAGCTTCATTCTGTTGTGGTCAGAGAAATTACTATGTATAATCTTAGCCTTTCAGAATTCATTGAGAATTTTTCTGTGGCCTAGCATGTGGTCTATCTTGGAGTATGATTCATGTGCACTCAAGTAGAATGTATATCCTGCTGTAATTGTGTGTAGTGTTCTGCATGTGTCTGTTAGATGCATTTCCTCTAATGTATTATTCAAAATATTTGTTTCTTTATTGATTCTCTGTCATGATGTTCTATTTAATGGTGATCATGGTGCATTAAAGTCCCCCACTATAATTTTAGAGGCATCTATTTCTCCACTTAGTCTTTCCAGTGTCTGCCTCATGTATTTTGAAGAGTCCCAGTTAGGTGCCTAAAGGTTTATGATTGTTCTTTCTTCTTGAAAGATTATCCCTTTTGTTAATATATAGTGTCTGTCTTTGTCTCTTACAATAGTTTTGTATTTAAAGTCTATTTTGTCTGATATTAGTATAGCTTCTCCCTCCCTTTTGGTTGTTGTTTGTTTACAGGATTGTTTTCCAGCCATTCACTTTCAGCCTCCTGACTCCCTGGGTCTAAGTTGGGTTTCTTGTAGACAACATACATATGGGTCATATTCCTTTATCCATTCTGCCAATCTGTATTTCTTGACTGGTGGGTTTAATCCAGTATTGTACAGTATTATTATCTCAAGGAATTACATTAGCAATATTTTCTTTGGTTTTATGTATGTTATATGTTGTTTTTATTTTTCTTTTTGTCTTTTTAGTTGTTCTTACACTCTCCTCCAACTCTCTCTCTCCTGTTGTTTCCTTTCAACCTGCAGAACTCCCTTTGGTATTTCTTGAAGGGCAGGTTTCTTATTGGCATACTCTCTTAATTTCTGTTTATCTGTGAATATTTTGAACTCTCCTTCATTTTCAAATGCCAGTTTTGCTGGATAGAGAATTCTTTGCTGGAAGTTTTTTTTCTTTTAGCACCTTAGCTGTGTCATACCACTGCCTTCATACTTCCATAGTTTCAGATGAGAAATCAGAACTTAATCTTATTGCACTTCCCTTGTATGTGGCAATTCTGTTTTCTCTTGATGCTTTCAGTATATTCTCATTGTCCTCAGCATTGGACAGTGTGACAACTATATGTCTTGGAGTAGGCCGGTTGGGTTTTATACTGTTTGGGGTATGCTGCACTTCCTGGACCTGTACATCCATCTCCCTCAATAGGGTTGGGAAATTTTCAGCCATTATTTCTTCCAACATTCCTTCTGTCCCCTTTCCTTTCTCTTCTCCCTCTGGGATGCGTATAATGCATATATTTCTGCATTTTGCATTGTCATTCAAATCCCTATGTCTCTGCTGGGTTTTTTCTACCTTTTTATCTATCTGTTTTACTGCCTGCTTGATTTCAGATGTACTGTCTTCCACATTGCTGATTTTTTTCCTCTGCCTTTTCAAATTAACTGTTATGTGCTTCCAGTGTCTTTTTGATTTCTTGGATTGTTCCATTCATCATCTTTTCTATCTTTTTATGTATGTTTACAGTTTCCTCAGTATGTTCTCCTAGTGTCATCTTAATATTCTTAAGCTCTTCCTTCACTTCATTAAGTTGGTCCAAAATTGTTTGGACAGCTTTGATTAGTTGTTCAATGTTCTGCATCTCTTCCTTGTTCTTAGTTTCTTCATTGGAATGGTCCATGTCTTCATGTTTCTTAATACTGTTTGTAATTTTTTGTTGCTGTCTGGTCATCTTTTTATCTTGATGAGTTTATTCAGTTGATGCATCACTCTTTACTCTAGGATTTTATTTAGTTGTTGTTTTTGCATATGTGTTTTCTCTTTGACAATTTGTTCATCTTATTCTATTTCCTTGTTGTTGTCAATGTTCCTGTAAGGAAAAAAATAAGGTAGAGAAAGCAAAACAAGATAGAAAAGAAAAAGATAGTAGTAATAATAATAGTAATTATTAGAAAAGGAACCATATAAGACCTTGGAAAACGAATATTTAAGTCATGTAAGCAGTGTAGAGTATTAGGGGAAAAAAGTAGCTTACCAATAATGAACTGGAAAACAAAATAGACAAAAATATATAGAATGAACTAAAAGACCAGAGTGATGAGGAGAGAGGGAAAGAGAAAAGACAAAAAGAAAAAAGTTAATAAAAGAAAGAAAACAGCATAGAATAGATAAAAATAGAAACTAGAAAAATTGAGGAGAAAACAAAGAGTTGGAATGTGAGAAAAACAGCAGAAACCAGAAGATAGAAAGATGAAGGAAGGAAAATAGATAGCAGTGGTAGACAAAATTGGTAAACACTGGAAAGGGAAAATCAAGGGAGAGGAAATACAGTACCCAAGAAACATGCCAGCAGCATCATGAGGAAGTTATCTCTTTGTCCAGCTCCCTCCAGATCGATGCCCTGAAACCTCCTGCTCTGAGGATTCTGACAACAGTTCACTTGGGCAGGATCTTGCCCCCACTCAGCCATTTTTTGTGAGAGAGATCTATGTTCCTTTGAAAGTAATAAAATTAAGACCAGAGAAAAGGAAAGAGATAGGAAGAGAAAAAGAATAATAGTACTAATAATAGTAAAAGGTAGGAGAGCAACTGTATAAGATCTAGGAAATTGTAAAGTTAACATGAGTAAGAAGCACAGAGGAATAAGATTTGGAAAGTGGGATAGAAACAATGAAATAAGAAACAGAATATAGAAAATAGATAAAATCAATTAAAAGGCTGGAATGATGAGAAGAGAGGAAAAGAAAAGAGGGAGAAAAAAAGTAAAAAAAGAAAGTAAACAGATGAAAAAGGAGCAAGGGAGAAACACAAACAGGAAAAACTGGAGACCAAATAAAAGAGGTGGAAAGAAAGAACAACAAAGAAAACAAAAGTTATAACGATGAAAGAGTGAAAGAAATAGCATAGGAAGAATAAATAATTAACCAAAAAAAGAAAAGAAAAATAAAAGAAACAAGCAGAGAAACAAAGGAAGGGGATGCCAAACAAGCAAGAAACTAGACAGGATCAACTCCTTTTTAAAAAAGGATAGAGAAGCAAAGAGTAAACACGGAAAATTTGTTTTCTCTCTTAGACCCCTAAGGATCGTCTCTGGCTGCTGGTGTTTCTCAATCACTCACCTTGCAGCCTGCCCTCTGCAGGTTTTGAACTGGGTTTTATTGAGTAAAATAAGGGAAATGAAAAAAAAGGAACCCCCTTTAAAATATATATATATAATAGATCCAAGAAAAGTTAATACAAAGAAAATGTCTATATGTTCCCTGTCATAAAGTTGCAGCTGGAAAACTGATAACCTGGTGGATGGCTTCTCAAGAGCCAAGAATTGAACCAGGGAACTCATGTATGTTAGGCAGGAATTCTTCAACTGAGCTATTCTGCCTTCTTGGGTTAACTAGCCTTTCAGAAGGCTATCCACCCCTTTTCCCTCAGGCAGTTTAGATTCCCTGCAGTAACCTGGAGTGGTGCTGATCTCTGACTGTCTCTGCATCCTCTCTGATGTAATTCCTCTCTTCACCTAGGTGGCTGTGTGTGACCACCTGTCTGATGAGATTCCCTTCCAATCTCCCTGCTGAGTTGGGGTCCCTTCTCATATTCACGGGGGGCCGAGCTGGCTAAACTCACCACGAGGAAATCATTCTCCTCCCTCCCAGATCCCTCTCCTTTTCAGGGAATCTGTGTCACACTCCTGTTTGGAACAGGGGGCCAAGGGCTCCAACTAATCTGTCCACCGTGAGGACTGGGTATGTGTGCCCCTTCCAGCCACTGAGGTAGGCCACCAGTGATAATTCCTGGCTTCCATCTTTGTCTAATACCCTCCTAGATGACTCAGAGCACCTTCCCATGGAGGTAGACTCTGCTCTCCTCTCAGATACAATTCACCAGGAGTTTTACCCTCAATTATCTTGGGGTTGGGGGAGGGGAGCCCTTCCTGGCAGCCTGGAGGTTTAATAATTCACAATTACTTGGTTTGGCTTCTTCATGTCTCTGACCCTCCCTCTTCTGGGAGTTGGTAAACAGTGTCCTGGTTTGCTGTGCCCCAAAGCAGGTCCCCATGGCAGCCTCTGGCTTTTTCTTTGTTTTTTAGTGTTTTAGTTAGCCTTATCTGCCTAACCCATTGGCCATGTTCCTACAATCCAGAAAATTGCCTTTTCTAATTTTCTAAAGTAGACTTTTGGAATTTTGATTGGTATTCATTGAATCTATAAATCAGTTTGGGTGGGGAAAATCAAATTCTTACCATTTGTTTTGGAAAATTGATTATATGAAGAGAAGCAACAGGCCCCCAATTATACTGAGTTAAATATACTTTTCAGGGTGAATTGAAGAAAGGCATGTTAAAAGCCTATCATTTTGTGAAACACTTCCTTTCCCATCTCCACCAGTCCAGATTCACTCCAGATTTCTGAAATCAGTAATTTACTACATCTTTGATGAGTAAAAACAGCATCAAAATAGACTTTGTAATATTTTCCCCAGTGAATACGTAGTGGGGACAGGATTGAGGGCTGAAGGATTAATAAGAAATACTAAATTTTTCTAAATGGAAATTCTCATTTTAAAGTAACCAGGTTGATAGAAGAACCAAAAATACAAATTAAGGAATAACAGAAGAGTATAAAATACATCTAAAATTCTGCATGACAGCTGGAGAGGGGAAACTGAAAAAAGATGATAATTTGTGAAAAGTTAACTAGCCCATGTGGAGGGAGTGGGTTAATTAAGGAGGTTCACATGAGCATACCCATCAAGCAGCAATTGAGATTTCCCATGTTTATGAACTGTAGGAATGAAGCTGAGAGCTTTTCTACCTGCTGCCAAATTTGAATCTCTCTCTGCACAGAGTGACAGAACCCTGAAGCCACATGGATATCATGAGATAACCAGGGCTACGGGCCATCACAGAATTTTCAGAGTACATGTATTCTCTATATTGCAAGTCCAACTATTACTATCTAGACTCATGTGTTTCACATGGACAAGTGTGTCATTTCAGAATAAATGTTTTGTTTTAAAAACTGAGTCCTAGAACAGTACACTATTTTTAATTTTTTGAAAATAAGTTATGAGGGAAAATGATCTTGGCCCCCCACCTCTTCAAGGTGAGGAAGAACAAAGCCAAATTCCTAGTTGATTAAATAATTATAGAAAACAATATAAGTTTGCTCATGTTTCATGGGATTAGGAATTCATCAGGGACAGTGGGGATGGCCATTTCTGCTTTATGCTTTCTGGGGCTTGAGCAGAGAGAGCTCCCTGTCTGGGATTGTTTCTGAAGTTGGGAGTTTGAATCACCTCTGTTGACTTCACTCACATGTCTGTGGGTTGAAGCTGGCTTTGCCTTGACAACCTATGTCACCAGGGCTTCTAGGCAGCAGGGCCGTCTCAGAGCAGATTGGTCAATGAACTTGTAAACATATTTCATACCACAACAAACCTGGACTAGCTTATGAAATAGTCACTGGCTGCCACTCCAAAATATAGGCTGCAGGAGATTTTGCCCATGGTGTAGCATCATGGGTCAGGTACACACCTGGTTGACACCTACCTCCTTCACTGTGAACTATGTGACAAGTAAGCACAGATATCTAGGGTTCCTCTGAAGATGGACAATATTGGGAATTTTAAAAGTAAAGTCTTCTGTATATGATATTCTATGAAGAAAACATTCACTCCAAGTACAGGTCAAGTCAGGATACACTGTGTACATGTCCTCAATGCTTCCTACACTTCTTTTTCAAGCAACGTACAGACTTGAAAATCCTAATAGATTTGCATAGTTTGCATAGTGGTCACTTTCTCTGTAGGCTTGAAGCCCTGTAAGGCCAGAGACCATGGCTCTTTTGTTCCTCACCAGCTTTTCACTCCGTGATGAGCACAGAGAGGGAGGTCCACAGATGGTATCAACTTTCTCTTCTCTCATTCCCACTTTTAACATTTCCCTCCCCAGACTGGATGAAGGGTCTTCCTGCAGCCTTCCACATCTATTCCATGTGGTCACTGGAAGCCATTTACCTACAGTCTCCATAGTATCTGGATGACAGCAATGTTTTCTAAAAATTCCAGAAATTCAGGCAATGTTTCTATGATACACATGTAGTTGTGGTACATATTTTGTGAACAGATCAATGAAATATTCCCAAAACACAGTCATCTGTAAGAATTTGATCCATTATAAAAAAAGATGTAGAAAATTATCAATATTCTATGAATGTCATTTTTTAGAAAATGACAGGAACATGAAAACATTTTCCCCCTTGACAGTGTATACCAAAATGTCTAGTTCACTTACAGTTTTCAATGTAAAAATGAAAATATATGTAAATATTTATATGTTTTTAAAGGAGGGAACTTATTTCTTAGGAAAAGAGATCACTTTAAAAATAACAAAAGGTACATAAGATTGCTTTAGTAAAATTATCCACAAAAAAATCATAAATGAAATTATGTATAACAAATCAAACAATTAGATTAATGCAGATGTAACCATTTCTTTCTCATCTTTTGACATTGAACAGAAACTATAAAAACTAAAATTAAAACGTTTATGTAAATTATATACTAATCCTTACTTTTAAATAATGATGTGGCAATATAATATGGTTTTTAATAAGGACTGAAGATACAGAAATGTAATCTTAAGAAAGAATCTCCTACATATCTTTAAGTATTTCCTCATCAGAAATTTCAAAACAACATTTTGTTTAAAGCAGTGGGGAAAATGCTAAAAAACCACTACATGGATGATTTATCTAGTATGTAAATTTTATCTCAATAAAGCTGTTGTAACTAGGTTAAAGATTGGTATATGAATATGATGGCCCAAAATTTAACCAGTGACACATTGAAAACAAATATTTGATATGGTAAGATCCTCAGGAAAGAGAAAACTAGAATACTTGTAAAATATTATATGTAGTGTCATGACATTCTTAAATTACCAGTTTACATATAACTATGTGGTATGAAATGTTAGAAAAAAAATGGTTTCTAGTATTAGAAGTGATTTCCCTTGAATGGTGAGATTATTTGTGATTTTCATTTCCTTTGCTTTCTCTTCTGTATCATGAATTTTTGGATCAGTGTTTATAAATTGCAGTAAGATGTATTTTGAATGCTAATGGCATCTATGAAAGGAAAAAAAACTTGAATGGTCTTGTGAAGATTTGTCTTAAAATGATTTTCCAACACTTTATCCATGATGTTTTGACAGCACCTATGATGTTCAATGTCAGAAGGTTATGACTTGATTATATGCCATGATTAGGGTCATGGGCATTGGAGTCACAGGGTCAGGGCTGAATCCAGTCTCTGCTCTTATCAATTAGGCAACTTACTCCAATTGTCTGGGTCTCATTTCCTAATGTGAATACAGAGGTAGTACCTCTTAGGTGCCCTAGGAATGAAGTAATGGTCCTGGATGAAATTCAGCCTCAAGCCATAGTATTCTATTGTTATCCTTAGTGTTGTTATTGTTAGAATTATTTCTCTGGTGCCTCAATTACATTTCTGCATATAGCATTACCAGACAAATATCACATAATTCGAGATCCACTGGGATAAGTGGACCAATCTCAAATGATGAGACTAATTGAGGCCTATTTCTGCTAAAGGCAGTTTTGGCCAATGCAGATTGCTAGAACTTTGTAGGAATTGTTTCTCTTTTCAGCTTCTGTCTTCTTCTCTCTTGAGGAGTTTCAATGATTTAAACAGAATGAACTCAGCACTTCAAGGCCTTCTCATATGTCTGACTTTTCATTCTATTATAAATCTGTTAACACAGAGGCTGTCTCCCTGAGGCATCAGGGGGTCTAGAAATGGACTCTCCATTCCTGAGCTCACACTCTCAGATGCATCAGGTTTTCTCAAATGGTTTGTCTCAGTATTCATTTTACAGTTTTGAAAAATATTGTGGATGCCAAAGAGCTTTCTTTATATGGATTCTATCTATGAATATTTATCCTGTTATAAACTGAAACTGACTCTTAGGGTTACCTAAGGACAATAGTATCTGTCTAGGTAATTTCCTCCCAATATTCTTTCTAAAAATAATAGTACAACACAAAAGAAAAGTGGTAAATTTACATAACAACCACACTCTGAGCATGCATTTTGGAGAGAGATTGTTGAAATGTCAAAAATAAATTTGAGGACAGAAAAAGAAAAACAACTAACCATAGAGGAGCGCTCACCTTCCTCCTATCCCCACACCAGTTCAAGAATATGTAGCGAATAAAAGCAGATTGCGAGAAACTGGGGGGAAAAAAGATGAGGAAAGAGGCAAACAGTCCATAGGATGTTCTAAAACTTTTGCTTAAAGAATAACTCCAAAAAGAATGAAATATTAAAATACTAAATATGAAACACTAAAATGGAAATTCACAGCATGGAATATAGGGAAAGCCCTTTACAAAGTACAAATTTAAAGGGCTGGTAACTTTTAAAGGAGCAGAATGACAACAGCAAAAATAGTGCATTGGGGGAGCAGCTCCAGCTCAAGTAGTTGAGTGCCTGCTTCCCATGTATGAGATCCTGGGTTCAACCCCAGTACCTGCTAGAAGCAAACAAATAAAAAAAAAAACACAACTCTCATTGGGAGTGGCTGTAGTTCCGTGGTTGAGTGCCTGCTTCCCATGCATGAGGTCCTGGTTCCATTCCCAGATACCTCCTAAAACAACAACAAATAGTACATTAGGAAATCCTGATGTCAGTCTATTCAGAAAGGCATCTAGTAAATGAAAAAACTATCCAAATAAAATTTATCAGAAAACTGTACTAACCAAAAGCATATCTCAAGAAGGGGAACTTTGAATCATGACAGAAAAACAAAACAAAACAGGTTAAAATGTGTAAGGGAGGTTGGTGTTGTTTTCATTTCCTTTGGTCACATCCCCCTCAGCATCTTAGTAATGACTTTGAAGATGACAGCTTGCATTTCTCTTACAATCTATACCAGAAAGAACAGAAAGTACCTACATTACCTTCCAAGATCTTTATACTCTTGACTCTTATATTTAGATCTTTGATCCATCTTGATTTAATTTTTGCATAAGGTGTGAGATGGTGTTCCTCTCATTCTTTTGGATATGAATATCCAGTTCTTCAAGCACCATTTGTTGAAGAGGCCATTCTCTCCCAGTTTAGTGGGCTTGATGGCCTTGTTGAATATCATTTGACTGTATATGTGAGGATCTATATCAGAACTCTGAACTCATTTCTATTGGTCAGTATGTCTGTCCTTGTGCCAATACCATACAGTTTTGACCACTGTAGCTTTGTAGTATGTTTTAAAGTCAGGTAGTGTGAGTCCTCTGATTTCATTTTTCTTTTTCAATATGTCAATAAGGACTTTTGCCCTTCCAAATAAATTTCATAGTTAGCTTTCACAATTTAGTAATAAATGGTTTTGTTTTCTTTATTGGGATTGTTAAATTGGTAAATCACTTTGGGTAAGGATAGAAATCTTAATGCTGTTTAGTCTTCCTATCCATGAACAGGAAATATTCTTCCATTTACTTAAGTCTTTGATTTTTTTTTTAACACTGTTGTGAAGTTTTCTGCATATAAGTCATTTACATCTTGCTCTGTTGAGTTCATCAGTTTCTTTTTTTGTCACTGTAGGATGCTTGTGTGTTTCTAGGAATTCATCCATTTCCTCTAAATTATCCATCTTGTTGCCATACAATTTTTTGAAGTATCCTCTTATGATACTCTCTAATTCAGTGGGGTCAGTCATGATATCCGCTTCATCATTTCTTGTTTTATGTATTTGCATCTTCTCTCTTTTTTTCTGTTAGTCTAAAAGATTGTCAATTTTATTACACATCTCAAAGAACTAGCTTTTGGCTTTGTTTATTTTTTCCAGTGCCTTTTTATTTTCAATTTCCTTTAGTTCTGCACTAATGTTTATTTCCTTCCTTCTACTTCCTTTGGGGTCAATGTGTTGTTCTTTTTCTAGTTCCTCCAGGTGTGCAGTTAGGTCTTTGATTTTAGCCCTTTCTTCTTTTTTAATATGGGTATTTATGGCTATGAATTTCTCTTTCAGTACAGCTTTTGCTGCATCACATAGGTTATGTGATATATTGTATTGTCATTTTCATTCATTTCAAAATAGTTACTTAATTTTTGCAATTTTCTTCTTGACCCACTGATTTTCTAAGAGTGTGTTGTTTAACTTCTATATCTTTGTGTCTAATCTGCTTCACTGATGCTTGCTGATTTCCAGTTTCATTCATTGGGGTCAGAGAAATTACTTTGTATCATTTCAGTCTTTCTGAATTCATTGAGAGTTTTTCTGTGGCCTAGCATGTGTTCTATCCTAGAGAATGATCCATGTGCTCTTGGGAAGAATGTATATCCCCCTGTGTTTGCGTGTAATGTTCTGTATATGTCTGTTAGGTCCAGATCTTCTAAGGTATTATTCAAGGTCTTTTCTTCTTTATTTATTCTAATTGAGATGTTTTAATGGTGATCATGGTGTATTAAAGTCCCCCACAATAATTGTAGAGGCATCTATTTCTCCACTTAGTTTTTCTCATGTTTGCCTCATATATTTTGAGGAGCCTTGATTAGGTACATAAATGTTTATGATTGTTCTTTCTTATTGATAGATTTCTCCTGTTATTAATATATAATGTTTTTTTTTGTCTCTTACAATAGTTTGCATTTAAAGTCTGTACTGTCTGATATTAGTATAGCTATTCTCACATTCTTCTGTTTATTGTTTGCATGTAAAATTGTTTTCCAGCCATTCACTTTCAGTGTCCTTGCATCTCTGGGCCTAAGGTGAGTTTCTTGTAGGCAGCATATAGATGAGTCACATTTTCTTATCCATTGCATCAGTCTGTGTCTCTTGATTAGAGAATGTAAGCCTTTAAGATTCAGTGTTATTACTGTCAAGTAATTACTTACATTAGCCATATTTTCATTAGGTTTTTGTATGCCATATGTTGTTTTTATTTGTCTTTTTATCTTTTTAGTTGTGTTTACATTCTCTTCCACCTCCCTTTCTACTGTTTTCCCTTTCATACTGTAGAACTCCCTTTGGTATTTCTTGAAGGGCAGGTTTCTTATTCACATACACTCTTAATTTCAGTTTATCTGTGAATATTTTGTACTCTCCCTTAATTCTGAATGGCAGCATTGGCAGATAGAGAATTCTTCACTGGAAGTTTTTTTCTTTTAGCACCTTCACTCTATCATACCACTGCCTTTTTGCCTGCATGGTTTCAGATGAGAAATCAGCACTTAATCTTATCAAGCTTTCTTTGTATGTGATGGATCTCTTTTCTCTTGCTGCTTTCAGTATTCTCTCTTTGTCATGAGCTTTGGACAATTTGACAAGTATATGTCTTGGGGGTAGGCCTGTTAGGATTTATACTGTTTGGTATGCACTGCACTTCCTGGACATGTACATCCATCTCCCTCAATAGGGTTGGGAAATTTGCAGCCAGTATTTCCTCCAACACTCATTCTGTCCCATTTCCCTCCTCTTCTCCCTCTGGGATGCCTATAGTGTGTGTGTTTATGCATTTTGCATTGTCATTCAAATCCTTAAGTCCCTGCTGGATTTTTTCTCTTTTTATTTATCTGTTTTACTATCAGATTTCAGATGTTTTGTCTTCCACATTGCTGACTCTTTCCTCTGCCTGTTCAAATCTGCTGTTACATGCTTTCAGTGTATTTTTGATTACTTGGATTGTGCCATTCATCACCATCATATCCATTATCTTTTTACGTGTGTTTACAATTTCTTCAATATATTCTCCCAGTGTATTCTTAATATCCTTAATCTCCACCTTCACTTCATTAAGTTGATTCATTATATTTGTTTGCACATTTTTTATTAGTTCCATGTTCTGCATCTCCTCTTGTTTTTTACCTTGTCATTAGACTGGGCCATATCTTCCTGTTTCTTAGTGTGGCTTGTAATTTTTTGTGGTGTCTAAGCATTTCTTTATCTTGATGAGTTTATACAGTTGGTTTGCTTCTCTTTCTGCCCTAAAGTTTTATTTTGTTGTTGTTTTTGTTTGTTGTAAGGTTTCACAGCTGTTGTCTGTGTTCCCTTGAAAAAAATATGACCAGAGAAGAAGAAAGATATAAGAATAGAAAAATAATAGTAGTAGTAATAATAATAAAAGGTAGAAAAGGAGCCATATAAGACCTAGGAAAATAATTAACACAAGTGAAAAATCATAAGAGGTACAGAGGAAGAAGTTTTACAAATTGGAATAGAAAGAACAAAATGAGAAACAAAATAGAGAAAAATATATTGAATGTATTAAAAGCCCAGAATGATGAGAAAAGAGGAGAAGAAAAAAGAAAGGAAAAAAAAGGAAAGTGAAAAAATAAGGAAAGAAAACAGAGAAAAAAGAATGAGAGAAATAAAACTAAAAAAAATTGAAGCCCAAATAAAAAGAGGTGGTATGAATGAAAAACAACAGAAAACAGAAGTTAGAATAGTGAAGGAAAGAAAAGAAATAATGTAGGCAGAAAACAATCAGTAAAAGTTAAAAAAAAAAGGGATGGGGAACAAAGAAAGGGAAACAATAAAGAAGAAAAAAAACAGCAACAGCAACAACAACAACAAAACAATGGAGAAAAAAATGCCTTCCCTTTAGGCCCCTAGAGAGACCTTCTCAGGCTGCTGGTGCTCATCAATCAATCACCTTGTAGCCTGCCCTCTGCAGGTTATGTATCCAGTTTTAATGAGCAAAATAAAGGGGAAAAAATCCAAAAATCATAAAACAGAACAGTAGAAACTTAGTCTGTAAGTTCCCTATCATAAGGTACTAGCTGTGTGCATTATCTCTCCCTGGATCCCTTCTCTTAGGAGGTACCAGGGCTCAAACCAGGGATTTACATGCAAGGCAGGAATTCCCCTACTATGTATGCTACAGAAGCTCTATAGCCTAAATAGGCTTTTGAAAGCTTATCTGGCTCTTCCTGCTCTCATTTCCCTTAGCGAGTTGGACTTCTAACAGTTTTCAGGGCTGGGCTAGTTTGGTGCCTGTCTCTGCCCCTTCCTTGACCAAGTTCCTCTCTCCCAGGGCAGCTGGGTTTGACAGCCTGCCTGAGCAAATTCTCCCTCTCCTCACCCCAGGGCCACTTCAATTCTGGCTGGTATCCTCCCAGAGATTCAAAGGGGGCTCAGGTGCCCCAAACCACAGTAAGGAAACCACTCTCCACCCTTCATCAGACCCCCCTCCTTCCAGGGAATTCTCCCTCCCACTCAGCTGTCTTTTGAAACCCAAGGATTCCACAGAGGCTATTTACCTTGAAGTTGGGGCTTACCCACCACCTTTCCCAGCCAGAGGGGTGAGCAACTCAGTTTTCCCTTGGGATCTTTGTGTCTTTGTCCAGCTCCCTGTTGAGTGATGCCTGCAGCCTCCTGCTCTGTGAATTCCCAAAACAGCTTACTTGGCTAAGGCACTGCCCCCTCTCTGCTGTTTTTTGTGAAAGAGCTGAGCAGTGCCCACCTACATCAACACCATTTTCCCATATTAGTGTATCTAATCTACTCTAAGAGGAAAAGGAAAACATGAGAATGATGTCTCACCAAATGGAGAATATCAAGAAAGAGCTGGAAAGTATAAAATCAACTGATATAGAAATTCTGGAGTTGAAAAGTACAATCAGTGATATGAGAACTTCTCTAAAAGCTGTCTCCCTGACTGAAGACCTGAACAAACTTCTCAGCAGCCTGAGTGTGCACATTCCTGTTTCAGTCCTTCCTCACCTAGGTCATGTCCATCGCAAAAGATGTAGCAGTGATAGAAGTATAGAATCTGGAAATGTGAGGAAGAAAGATTTCATACTTTAAAACAGTTCATTAAAAATGTAGAAAGAGAAACAGATCTGTGTTGTAGGGAAAGCTATTTTCAATCTCACATCTGTCTATAAAATTTTTTTAATTGTATGAATATCAACAGAAAAAATTTCATGTTATTTTCAAGTACCAAGCAATATAGGGAGAAAGGAGTTAAGTGCAGAGTAATCCACAGCAAATGAATGAAAGCCCTTCATTGTGATCTACATTATGTACTGAGATATAGTTTCTGCAAAGCAGATAAAAGGCATTAAGAAAATGAAACAATACATAAGATATCATAAATTTTAAAAAACTCAAAAAATGAATGAGAATTAATAAGAAAATAAGAAAAATGAAAAAATAGTTCAAAATTGAAATGTAATCTCTAAGAAATAGGGTGACAAGATAATGCTTAAGTAGAAAGAGAAGGTGAAAAGCCAAAAGCACTGAAAAAAAAATTAAATGGAGAATGTTAAAGATTTGAAAAAAACTAAAAAAGATGAGAAATGGTACAGAGGGTCCAATAGCTGAACCCTGGAGTGCCTGAACCAGAAAGTGGGTGGGGCCATTCCCGAGGCCCTGGCTGGGCACAGAGGTCTGGGGGCAGGGCCTGCATGTGGGTTGTGCTGGAAGCTACCCTGCCTCTTCCTCCCATGATGCTCAGTTCCAGGCTGCAGGCCTTGGCAGTAGGTGGTGTCCAGGCTTCAGCCTTTGGGAATGGCTGTGGCTCCTCAGGTGCTAGGCTGCCTTGAGCTCTCTGTGCCCTGGGGATGTTTGTGGGAGGTGTTAGTGCTGTGCATGAGGAGAGAACAGGCACTTTTGTTGAGTTTCTTATCCTTTAGTACACTGAATATCCCCATGGCTGGAGTGGGAGGTGGTACACTTGTCTGCCATGGACCTAAGGGGAGCTCTAGATCACCGATTTGTAAATTAACATAAGTCTATGAACAGGTTTACCGTACAGCTGTTAAACAGATTGATGAGCTCCAAGATGATTGTATATTCCCATTTGTTTAGGGAAGTCCTGGTTTATGTCTGTTGTCCTATCTTTTCATTTCACTCCCTTTTCCTAAGAATATCCTGATGTGACTTTATGTTATATGGTCACACTAATAGGTCTATTATGGAAATTTCTTTAAGAAAGCTTGACTTAATGACTGAATAATAATTTAAGTAAAAAAAAAAGGTGTAAAAAATTGGCTGTACAATCAGACACAGGCATATATACTTCAGCCCAGATGGGCTATCCATGCAAGGAGATGCGAGAAATTGGTCAGTGGGTGTCTGGGAGGGAGTAGAACTGAGGGAGCAGGGGCTAGATGGGAGGGAGGCTCACCTTTCATTGTGTAGCTCTTTCAACATTTGATATTTATTAAAATGAGCTTATGTTTTCCCCACAAAATATACAATAATAATAAAGATTCTGGGAAGGGATCATGACACGCATTTGAAGTATGTCCTGTTCTGTGAATTTTCCTTTCAGGAGGCCCCTGGTCAGCTAAACATTCCCAGACAATGGGACAAAATTTTGGTTTTATGTTCATGAGAGAGACATAATGGTGCATAATTTTCTATTCTTTTAATATCTTTATCTGGTTTTGCCATTAAGGTAATGTTGGCCTCATAGAATGAGTTAGGAAATGTTCCCTCTGCTTTGTTTTCTGAAAGAGATTGGGCAGAAATTGGTTTCATTTTTCCTTAAATATTTGGTAGAATTTGCCGGTTTACCATCTGTACCCAGTCCTTTCTTTTTTGCAATGTTATTAATTAGGATTCAAAATTTTCATGGCTGTAGGGCTATTCTGATTATATATTTTTCTTGTTTGAGTTTTGATAGTTTGCATCTTTCAAAGAGTTTTGGGCCATTATGTCTAAGTTATCAAATTACTGGACATAGGGTTGTTTATAGACTTCTTTGATTATCTTTTTTTTTCTTTGTTTGATTATCCTTTTAATGTCTGTGGAACCAGCAGTGATGACCCCATTTCAGTTCCTAGTATTGGTAATTTGTATCTTCTCTATTTTATGTTTGGTTAGCATAGCTAGAGGTTTATCAGTTTGATTAAATCTTTTCAAAGAACAAACTAATGCTTTAGTTTGGGCATAAGTTTTCATTTCTAAGTGATTAATGTGCAGGAGTGCATTTGCTGGGTTGTATGATAAGTATATATTTAGTTTTATTAGAAACTGCTAACAAGTTTTCAGAGTTACTGTATTATTTTACATTCCCTCAAACAATGTATGAGAGATGGAGTTTCTCTACATTCTCACCAGCATTTGGTATTGGCATTTTATATTTCAGTTGTTTTAATAGTGTACATCTCATAGTGGTATAGTTTGCATTAACTTGATGGCTAATTATATCAAGTATCTCTTTATATACTTATTTCTCATCCATATATCTGCTAAGGTGAAATGTTTGTTCATATATTTTGCCCATTTTCTAATAGGATTGTTTTTTTATGGTTGTATTTCTAGAGTTTTGGAAATTCTTTTAATATATTCTACATATATGAATTTTGTTTTTGTTTGTTTGTTTGTAGTACCAGGACCAGGGGTTGAACCTAGGCCTCTAAGCCACATTGGCTCCTCTGAGTGTTTTTGTTTGTTTGTTTGTTTTTTTCAGTTTTCTAAAACAGCTATTAGCAGTTAAATACATTTAAATAATGTATAGGTAACTACATGGCTGAAGCATTAGTAAATAAATAACCAATTAAATTAGAAACCAGCTAACAAGTAACTGTCTAAATATGTAAAATACAGGTCTTATTTAAACATCACATTTTTCCTCCTACATGCTTCATAGCTTTATTCATTTTTTTAAATATATATTTTTAAAGATACTTAGAGTACACAAATGTTACACAAAAAATATAGGGATTATCATATGCCCTGCTCCCCACACATTCCACACCCTTCCACATAAACAACATCCTTCTTTAGTGTGGCACATTCATTGCAATTGATAAACGCATCCTGGGGCATTGCCATTGAGTATGCATCATAGTTCACCTTGTAGTCTACACTCTTTCCCACACAATTCTGCAGGCTATGGGAAGATATATAATAATCTATATCTGTCATTGAAATGCCATTCAGGATGATTCCCAAGTCCCAAAAAAGCCCCCACATTACACCTGTCTTTCCCTCCCCTTCCCCCAGAGGCTTCAGTGGCCACTGCCTCCACATCAATGATATAATTTCTTCCATTGCTGGAATCACAGTTAGTCTATAGTAAAATACCAGTAAGTCCACTCTAGTCCATTGTTCATTCCTCATTAGGAGGTACCTGGAACTAAACCTGGAACCTGTCATTTGTGAAGAAGGCACTCAATTGCTTGAGCCACATCCACTCCCGATTTTCTAGATAACTATCCAGATATCAGCTCCAAATGTTTTAGATATATTTTCTTCCTTTGTCATGGTTAAGTTTGCAAATATCTTTCCCTATCTGTAGTTTGCCTTTATAATTTGTATTTTGCACATCAGTAGTTTAAAGTTTGGTGAAGACCATTGTATCATTTTTGTTTTTCATGGATCTCATTCAGTGCACTCTCTCTTTTTGGTAAACTCTTTCCACGTTTTCAGATATCAAATAGTTTTGATGGTGCCTCAGTCTTTCTGTTGCCTAGCATGAAAACTCATTGATACTTCTGCTTCTATGTCACAATTAAAATTTTTTTTCTTTATTTTTAAAGGAGATTTAGATGACATAAATGTTCCATCAAAAATATAGGGAAATCCCATATACCCTAATCCCTCTCCCTAACACACTTTTCCTAGTGAACAACATCTTTCATTAGTGTGATTCAAGTGTTTCACTTGATGAACAAATATTGAAGCTTTGCTATTAAGCATGGTCTCTGGTTTACATTATGTTTTCATTTTGCACTGCAATTTTTATAAGTTTTGAGAAAATGTATAATGACTTGTATTATTTTCAGTATCAGGCAAAATAATTACAGTGTTTCAAAAATGTCCCATGTCACACTTATTCTTTCCTTTCCCTCCCCTCAAATCATCTGGTGTCCACTGTCTTTATATCAATGTTACAAGTTCTTCCATTACTAGAACAATAATGTCTACTTTTGTCCATAGTTGCATCCATGCCTTTATGTTTGCTCATTCCTCATTTTTGCTTTTCAGTATTTTCAGATTGTGTCACTTATGCCACATCCATCCACCATCAGCTACTTCAAATATGTGCAAAACCTGACCACCTGGTTTCCCTAACTGCTGCTGCCCTGTGTAATGCACCATATCTCTTGCTTGGACTACTGCGATAGCTCCCTAACTGCTCTGACTTTGACCTGCTTGCCACTGTGATCTATTCTTATCTAGCAGCCAGAATGATCCTGTTAAAACCTAAGTCATGTCTTGTCACTTTACTGAAACCCTTATGCATTCCCAGCTTACAGTAATATCCAAAGTTCTTATACTGAACTACAAGGGCCTGCACAACGTGTGCTCCATGCTTTAAAAGCACTTTTATTGAGATATATTCAAATACCATACAATATATCCAAAGTGTACAATCAATGACTTTTATTATAATCACACAGTTGTACATTCATCACCACAGTGAAGTGTAGAACATTTTCATCTTCAAGAAGAAAAGCTGCATACCCCTTAGCAGGCATCTCTCAATCCCTCTATCATTCCCCAGCCCTACATAACCACTAATCTAATTCCATCTCTATAAATTTATTTAACTTTACATTTTATATTAATGAAATCATAGATGATATAGTACTTTGTGTCTGGTTTATTTCACTTAACATAATGCTTTCTTAAATTATTGCATTTTTCAAAAAAATTAGGCAAGTTGTATGTGTACAGAAAATTTTTGTAAAAAATACATTGTTCCCATGTATCCCTCTATTGTTTACTCTTTGCATTAGCATGGTACCTTTGTTAAAATTGAACAAAGAATATTAAGATATTACTGATAACTACTTTATAGTTTACATTAGGTGTATTTTTTCCATATACCTTCCTATTAACAACATGTAATAGTGTCATACATTTGTTATAATTCATGAAAAAAACAGTCTTCTATTTGTACTATTAACCGCAGTCCATCATCTACAACAGTGTTCATGAGTTTTAAAATCCCATGTTTTGGCTTCTAACTTTCCTTCTAGTAACATACATGACCTTAAACTTCTTTCAACCACATTTACAAACATAATTCAGCAGAGTTAACTACATTCAAAATAATGTGCCACCATCACCACTATCCATTTCCAAACATTAACAATCATCCTAAATAGAATTTCAGCACAATTTAAGCATCAGCTCATATTTTTGATTATTCAGGGCCCCTTACTCTTGCAAACAAATCTCATAATTGGCTTTTCCAGTTTGTTAGAAATTGCTGTTGGAACTTTTATTTGGATTGCATTGAATTTGTAAATAAATTTGGGTAAGATAGACATCTTAATGATATTTACTCTTCTAATCCATGAACATGGTATATTCTTCCATTTATTTGGGTTTTCTTTGATTTCTTATAGTAATGTTGTGTAGTTTTCTGTGTACAAATCCTTTACATCTTTAGTTAAATTTATTCCTGGATATTTGGTTCTTTTAGTTGCCTTTGTAAATGGGATTTTTTTCTTGATTTCCTCCCAGATTGCTCATTATTAGTGTACAGAAATGCTACTGATTTTTGTACGTTGATCTTATATTCTGTCACTTTACTTAACTTGTTTGTCAGCTCTAACAACTTTTTGTACATTTTTCAGGACTTTCTTTATATAGCATCATGTCTTCTGCAAATAGTGAAAGTTTTACTTCTTCCTTTCCAATTTGGATGCCTTTTATTTCTTCTTCTTACCTAAATGCTCGAGAAGGTATTTCTAATATAATGTTAAATAAGAGTGGTGATAGTGAGCATCCTTGTCTTCTTCCAGGTCTTATAGGGAAAGCCATTACCCTTTCACAATTGAGTATGATGTTAGTTGTGGGTTTTTCAAATATGCTCTTTATCATGTTGAGGAAGTTTCCTTCTAACCCTATCTTTTGAAATGTTCTTATTAAGAAAGAATGCAGTGTTTTGTCAGCTGTGTTTGATAGAGATGATCAGGTGGATTTTTCCATTTGATCTGTTAATGTGGTGTAGTACAGGAATTGATTTGCTTATCTGGTTAAAAAAAAAACAAAAAAAATCCTCATTTGATCATGGTGCATAATTCAATTGAGATGTTGGATTCGATCAGCAAGTATTTTGTTGAGGTTTTTGTATCTAAATTTATTAGAGAGATTGGTCCTTAGATTTCTTTTCTTGTAGCATCTTTATGTGTCTTTGGTATTAGGGTGATGTTGTTAGGTATTAGTTTGAGTTAGGTAATGTTCCCTTCTTTGAGAAGGTCTGAAATTAGTTATTTCCAGAATGATTGGTAGTATTCACCTGTGAAGTTATCTGGTCCTGGGCTTTTCTTGGTTGGGAGTTTTTTTGATAACAAATTCAATCTCCGTATTTGTGATTGGTTTGTTGAGTGCTTCTATTTCTTCTTTCATCAATGTAGGTTACTTGTGTGTTTCTAGAAATTCATCCATTTCATCTAAATTTTCCATCTTGTTGGCATATAATTTTCAAAGTATCCTCTTATGATATTCTTTATTTCTGTGGTGTCAGTGTGACATCCCCTTCTCATTTCCAATTTTATTTATTTGCATCTTCTCTTTTTTTTTTCTATGCTAATCTAGCTAAGGGATTGTCAAAATTATTAATCTTCTCCAAGCAGCTTTTGGTTTTGTTAAATCTTTCCAAGTTGTTAATTCTCAATTTTATTCCTGTTCTATTCTTTGTTATTTCTTTCCTTCTGCTTGCTTTGGGATTAATTTGTTGTTTTCTTTCTATTTCTTCCAAGGTATGTAGTTAGGTGTTTGATTTAACTTTTTCTTCTTTTTTGATGTAAGTGTTTTAGGACTATAAATTTCTCTCTCAGAACTAATATAGCTGCATTCCATAAATTTTGATGCATTGTGTTCTCATCATCATTCACTTTGAGGTAGTGACTGATTTCTGTGGCAGTTTCTCCCTTAACTCGCTGAATGTTCAACTTCCTTATATTTGTGCCTATTCTGGTGCTTCATCCTTTACTCATTTCCAGCTTCATTCCATTGTGGTCAGAGAAAGTGCTTTGCATTATTTCATCTTTCTATATTCATTGAGACTTCTTTTGTGAGTTAGCTTGTGATCTGTCCTGGAGATTGATCCATGAGCACTTGAAAAGTATATATATACTGCTGTTTTTGAGGGTAATGTTCTGTATAAGCTCATCAGTTCTAATTCCTCTAATGCAAGATCTCTGTTTCTTTATTAAGCCGTTTTCAAGATAGTCTGTCTAATGGTGATAATGGTATATGGATGTCCCCCACTGTGACTGTAGAGGCATTTTTTTCTCCCCTTAAATTTTTCCAGTATTTCCCTCAAGTGTTTTGGGGCTGTCTTGTTAGGGGCATTAATGTTTATGATTGTTATTTCTTATTTGTAGATTACCCCTTTTATTACATGTAGTGTCTTTCTTTGTCTCTCACAA
>JAQZBX010017553.1:0-35446 GCA_029593785.1 Cabassous unicinctus | reverse complement strand
TTGGTCTCCATGTTCATCATTCTGGCTGTTTTGTGTTTCTTTTTCAGATCTATAGTCTAGTTTAATAATTCTCTTTCCAGTTTGGTCTAGTCTACTGTTTATTCATTAAGTTTTTTATTTCAAGCATTACATTCAATAGGTTTTCAAATTTATTGGTCTTCCTTTATAGCATCTTGTTTCTTATGCTTCCAATTCTATCCTTAGGGGGTTTGGACACTGTAAAAATACTTATTTTATATTTTATGTTTCATAATTCCATTGTCTGAAGTTCTTTAGGGTGTCAAATTCTCCCTGTTGTTTCTGCTGAATTTCATTTAAAGTGATTTGTTTACACATGTGCTTTGTAATTCTGGATTTTGAATCTGTGTTTGGCAGGATTTTATGTGGGAATCCTCAGGCAGCTGTGTTGAGGGTACCTTCCTCCAGACAGGATTTATGTTTTCTTTTTGCCAGGTGTCTAGAGTTGCTACCAACCTGAGACTACTTGGTGTTTCTCTCTTGGCTTGGGGTTTTCTGGGCCATGCTGGTTGTGTAAATTCAAATTTACCTTTGTGAGGGTAGGCTTGTTGTTACAGATTCTCAAGGGAGACTTTTCTTTTTCCAGTCAGCATTCTGGAAAAGACAGATAAGTTTTTTGTTTTTTTTTTCTTTTAATTCCTTCTGTTGGTGCACAGGTTTTTTTCAGTCTATCCTTTAACTGAGGGTAAAATCCTTCAAGATCCAGGCTTTATGTGGGGTCTTTATAACAACTCTCCACCTGGTAGAAAGAACTATATTTCTCCCCACCCCAGCAACTCCTGACTTGAGGAAAACTTGGTCTCCAATTTAACTTTTTTTTTTTTTCACATTAAGCTCATTATTTTCAAAAGACTAGACAACTTTCATTTCTTATTTCTGATCCCATTCACCCTAGTAAATTGACTGTGACTGTGATTCATAAATTATCTTTCATAAGTTTTCTACTATTTACATTATGATATAACTATAAATATCACTAAATGTCTAGAGCTTTGGAAATTACTCAAGAGTTCCATGAGTATTTCTTAATAATGGTGTGATCTATATAATGGCTGTATATTGAGAGGCTTACATGGTTAGATTCCTCCTTTGAGCCACAGCTATAAATTTTTATTTTCAAATTGATGATCCTACATGCTAAAGCTGCAGTTGGTTGCTCGGTATTAAAAACACCAATCTAAATGCACTGATTGCTTTCTGGTTTATCAGGTACATTGTGACCTTTGTGTAGTGACGAAAGCTAACACTTGCTGAATGTACGGTGTCCCTTTTCCAATTCTTATACAAAGGTAATATGTTTAGAAGAATGAACAGATTTGATTATTATAGTAAATTGTCTTCCCAAAAAGCTTGAAGGACCACTTTCTTTTTTTTTCAACTATCATTTCTGGGGATGTTAGCAAAGTTATAAACTGTTAAACTTGAAATTGAAGAAAATATTAAGTGTGATCATTTGGCTCCAGCAGAAGGCCTTTCAGAAATCTTTCCTGTAGTTTCTAGCCACATGATGGAAAATATAGTAATAAATGTGTATTTTCTTATTGCATCCCATCTCCAGTCTTTAAAATTCAAAAGCAAATCCAAAGATACTAGTTTGGGCTTTCTTTCTTCCCTCCTTTCCACCTTTTTAATTTAAAGCATTATATTTTTTATATTGGACCAGCAGGAATCAGTTTAAAGGAGTTAAGAGCTATTTCAGATTAACGTCTTGGCAACAGCCCACAGGAGTCATACTACTGCTTATCTTGGAGTAAGTTTTAAAAATCTAGCCATTGAGAATTGTTTCTTTAAGCTGCCAGATTTAGAGTTGAAGTGAAAGAAAACCTTATGCTCATCTATATACCCCAAAATTCCTATTAGTATACTTTTATGGAGATCCTGCCATTTGTAGGATGGCATGGTCCACAGAATCAAAGACTCTATCAGGACACTCAGTAAATAATGCAAGTCTGGGTTTACAAGGAGTTTATATTGCTTCTCAAAGTTCTCAGATTTTCATTTTTATATATAATGCATATACATTATTGCCTTTCTAAAATACTAACAAATATCAATTGTTTTCACTTTGACTTCTCTTCCTTATCATATTTGTATAATTTACTCATTATTTATCTTTTTGTTTAATATTTTTAAAAGGGATAACTTATTATACCCTATGTTTTTTATATTGGAAAAAACACCCCTTTTTCCTTCCCCCATTTGTTGGATTGTGCAACCTTTCAGTTAAACAAAACCAAAATTGTTCACTTGCTCACAGTGTTCCACCCCCTTGAAATAAGCCACATAGCTCCCTGTGGGGTGTGCCCAGGCCTCATGCTGCTGCCATGGTTACTTGATCCTCCTTATCTCGCCTCACCCTTGGCGGCTTCTGTTGTCTCTTCATCTGCTTTCTTGGCTCCTCTTTCCCTTCCACCCAATTTTGTGTGTTTTTTTGTTGTTTTGTTGTTGTTGTTGTTTTACTTCTCTAGTCACCTCCCTTCTCAAAGGCTCACAAGGGGTTCTCATGAGCTATCCCCCTACCTTTTTCTGTAAATATTCTGGGTAAGATATTTATGCGTTGTCCAAAGATACATGCTCTATGAGGAATTCTTCCTGCAAGATTAAACCTGCTTCACAGTTTAAAAGGGGTGAGAGATCTTTTTTTCCCCTTTTTTGTCACAACTTAGGTATTTTAAGTGTAAATTCATGAATATAAAATACATATATATCACCCTTGCCTTAAATGAATTATATGTTCCTAAAAAGTTGTCAATATAAATATGATTAAACACAGGGGGTGGGGGGATGGGGGTAGGATGTTACTATTTAAAAGAACCTGGCAAGGAATCTTTAGAGCAAAGAATTCACAAAATATAATTTTGTATAAATAATTTGTCCTCTGCTCAGGTTGTCCTGATAGTATATGCCTGTAAATGATGATCTTCATAGTATTCTCCATAAAAATGGGATATTTGTTATTCCTGTTTACTTTGATGTGGAAACCTATCTTCATCTTTAACCTATGGCATTTTCAGCGTCAGTAGCAACTTGCTCAAAACCGGTAATCTGTTTCTCAGCAGTTTAACACGTCATCCCTTTTACTTTTAAATGTGCATTTAATCAGATTAGCCCAGTTTTCCAATCCACAAAAGTAAGCTTTCTTATATGTATCAGCATCTGTCTGGGCCCCAAATTTGAGAACTTTCAGTGCCTTACAAAACATAATGCTTGTGATCAGTTTTTCTTTTTTCTCCTCACCTCCTCCCCTTCTTAACTCTTCTGTGCTTATACTTGATATCTTTAAGGATTTGAGCCCATAGGGTATGGTATACCTGTGCCAGGTTGACCATGTCTTTGTTTACTGACCTTGGTATTAACCTAGAGCATTCTTGTGCCTCCTTTCATGATGTTATGGTGACAGATTACAGTTTTACCGACTTCAAGATAATTGGTCTTAATTATTTCTGACATTGGTTAGTACAGTGTAAGAACAAACATTGTGCTGGAAAAGGATATTAATGGCTTGTGAGTCTCTTTTCTTAGCATGCAAGTCAAAAGATTAGGGTGAAAGCAGAAGCACCTGACACAAAGCTGTTTGGTTTGCTAATAGATTGAGGTTTCCTGTAGCTTAAATTATACAAACCATTTTAAACTGCTAACTAGTGACAATTTTGATTTCTCTTTTGTATTAGTTGCAATCTGTGATACTTTCATTTAAAGTAAAGCCATGTATTAAAATACAAGTTTATTAAGAAGTGTATTGTCTTTACATATCCTGCTGTTGAGGTCTTCCCCCCCCCCCCCATGCAACTATTTACCATACTTCCCCCTCAATTGCCGCACATAATAGGTGTCAAATGAATTATTATTAAAAGACTAAATGAACTTAAGCAGAAATTTAAAAAAAATTGTTGATGATTTATCAATAGAATTTAAATATACATTTAATTTTTTAAAAAAATTTAAATATTTTTAAAATCTAAAATCAGAGTAGATTGCATGATCAATACAGCTATAAATCTTGGCACAGAACAAGCTGATATACTCCAATTTCAGTTGTATTTGGGGTCAGAAGGTATGATGCAGTACACTAAAGCCCCTGCCCCCCCCCCCAAAAAAAAAGTAGAAGAGATGCGTTTACAGGCTATTTTCTTGGGTGTGTTTTTTGAACTAACCCTCCTATCATGTAGCCAGTTTGAGCAGAAAGAAAGGTGGTAAATCTACCAACCATCAAATGGAAAAACACATTAAGATGCTTTTCACTGAGGGCACATAGAGCTGGTGCCTGAGATGTAGAACAGGGGCAGAGATGGAAGTAGAATATCTAAACCTGTCTCTGGCCCTGTCTTGGAAAGAATTTATTATAGAATTGGGATTCTTAAAGCTTTCAGTTTTAGGAATGGGATGTGGCTTTTGCCATGGATACGCAGCACATGTTCTAGATGTTGATCTCAAAGACGCTAAGATTGTTAGTAGGCCTACAAGTTGTGCGGCTTGCCAGATGGGCCACCTTCCTATCTTCTAGCAGTATTTGAAGTAAATACTTGAATATTTTTGGATGGGAACCTGTAGAAACAACTTTTATACTTAATACTTAAATTTCCCAAAGTTAAAAAATTGTTGATAGAGCTTTTACTGGGTAAATTATTTGAAATGTAAAGCATATTTTTCCAACTGAAGGGATTTTGTCTCATACTTAGAAGCAGCAGCAACTAAAAAGTGCCTACATCGTCCCATACCTTTAGATTGGCCAGATCAATGCAAAAGTAATACTTTTAACAAGAAATTGCATGTGTTTTGAATTTTTCATATATCATAGTCATATTTTTATCTTGTTTTCAATTCTTTAAGTATTTTTGGACTTTTTCCCAAAGCAGAAATTGTGAATGCAATCTTTTAAAAATTTATATATTTATTGTGGCAACATATATATAGCAAAAAAATTTCCCATTTTAGCCATTTTTAAATGTACAATTCATGGTAATAATTACATTCACAGTGTTGTGCTATCATTACCACCATCCATTTACCCAAACTTTTTCATCATCCCGAACAGAAACTGTACCCATTAAGCAATAACTCCCTATATCCCCCTACCCCCCAGTACCTGGTAACCGCTCATCTACTTTCTGTCTCCATGACTTTGCTTATTGTAGATATTTCATATACGTGGAATTCTGCAATATCTGTCCCTTTGTGTCTGACTGAAAAATTTTCCTTTGCATGTATATACCACATTTTGTTTATCCATTCATCTGCTGATGGACATTTGGGTTGCTTCCACCTTTTGGCTATTGTGAATAATGCTGCTCTGACCATTGGTGTATGAATATCTGTTCAAGTCCCTGTTTTCAGTTCTTTTGGGTATATACCTAGAAGTGAGATTGCCAGATCATATGGTAATTCTCTATTTAATTTTTTGAGGAACTGCAAAATCATTTTCCACAGTGGTTGCTCCATTTTACATTCCTGCCAACAATATACAAGGGTTCCAATTTCTCTAGTGAATGCAGGTTTTTTAATAGCACATATATATTTATTCTTCACTTTTTATTTTAAGAGTTAGTTGATAAAATGTCTTCAGAACTGTTATGCCATGGAAAAGTCACAGCCACATATTGTTTTCACCCTTAGGTTTGACAAACTTTAAGATACAATACAAGCTTGCAAGCTTACTTATTTGGCTAATTTTTGTTTTAAATGGAGGTCATAACTAATCTTTAAACCTAATGATTCACTGACTCTCAACTTCAGCTTTAATAGGTTTAACTTGTCAATCATTGTATATTATGTTATATATATCTTTTATCTAGGAAAAAAACACATTTTGAACATGAACTATATTTCACTTATCCTCACCCTCGCTTGTTCTGTAGTTGGTAATCCTGGATTACCTCTTTTAACAAATAACCATCTATCAAATGTTAAATAGGCAAGGGATATTATTTATTTGCCGCTGGTAATATTTTTTTTAACTCCTCCTGTGTGCCTGGCCCTGTGCTAGGTTCAGAGGGGCCCTGCCCTCAATTACCTCCTAGCACATGTGGGAGAGATACCAGTGAACCAGATTCTTGTGACTCAGTGTAGTGAGTGCTTTGGTGGAGTTGTGCCGGAGAGCTGTGGGACTTGAGACTTTAAACTTCAGAGTAGAGGCTCATAGGTTTTCCTTCACAACATCCATCTTTGCAAGGAAGGCAAAAGCAGGGCATTCCTCAAGTGGGAAATTGCAGAATGTACTCAGAGATGCCTGCAGGCAAGTGTTGCATTTCACCAACCTGTCAAGGCTTTCACTATCTTTGAAGCACGAACACCATGGTCAGCATTTTTATGGAGGAGTTATCCATGTTGTATTATCACTTCTGAGAACAGTTATTTTGGGGAACAAAAGCCATGGGAAAGTAAGAGATACTCTTGAATCCTTCTACTATTCTAGGACATCTCTGACTTAGGTTTCATAACTCAAGGATGGCATTCTGTTCCATGAAGCTGCAGAGAAGTCACGACACCCTTATCACCTTAGCTTTGGGCTGGTTTCTTTTTTGTCCAGGACTTTTTATTCCCATTGAGTTTTGCTCTCTCAGCTGAATCTTTTACACAATTTTGTTGCCCTCACAACTGCTGGTTTTTTTTGTTTTGTGTTGTTTTGTTTAACCCAGAGCCTCCACACTGTGCATGAAATTGACCTATTATGAAAATTACCGATAATGAAAAATCACTTCTCTACTTTTCAACTCCATTACCACTAGTCATGTGACTTTATTTGCTTAACCTCCTTGAGTGTCAGTTTTCTCACCTATGAAAGGAGGATAATAATTGTGCTACCTGATAGTGTTGTTGTGGGGCACACATGAGATTAAGTATGTAAAGCACATAGTCTGAATTATTCCAGTGGCACTTGAAGTGTTTAACAGCAGTTACTTCTCTAATGGCACGAGTTTACACACAGTTGGCTTTTAATGCCTTTTTATTATCTTATGCCTTTAATGTGCTCTATGATCATTTCCCCCACCCCCGTTTTTCTGGCACTTTGTTTTCCTTTTCGCTAAGTGCTCAGTTTTAGATTTTTTTGCTACTTTGAGCACAACTGAATACCCATTTCCCAGACCTATCCGTTCAGTAGATGCTTATGGTTTCATTGTGCGAGGCTCTGTGCTAGGCATTGGGGATACCAAGATGGTCCCAGTCAGCTAGAGGAAACCGGTGATAGCAGCCAACAGTATGAGGAGTTCTGTAAATGCAATTATTTAGACAAAGCATTATGGAAACACCGCTGAAGGAGCTCTAAATTTCATCTGAGTAGATCCAGGAAAGTAGGCGTGGTATATGCACATGTGCTCTCTCTCCCTCTCTATGTATATATGTATATATTTGTATCTATATGTATGTATACATGCATCTGTATATATGTATATATGTATATTTATTCTTGTCCCGCCCCCTCCCCCCAAGAGGCAGGTGTGCTCACCTTAATCCCACCTCACCAGGACCCAGGGCTTCCCTCCTTACCAACCTTAGGAGCTGGTCCACAGGTGAGTACAGGAAAGGTGGTTTTAAAAAAACACAGCTGTACTAATCTTCACTTTCATAGACAAAGGGGACTTAGAAGAACTGTCCACTGGAGAGTTTCTGTTCAGAGCTGGGTCTGAGACCCCAGCATCACATCCAGGAAGAAGCTCACTGTCTGCACAGGGAATTCCAACTGTACAAGAGAGGGACTTGCTTCCTTTACATAACTTTTCACTTTTTTCCCAGCTTTTAATGTTTCTGCACTATGTACATTGTCATGCTAAAGTAGATTGAATTTTAGCTGGGCCTTAAAGTCTTACTTGGCATATAAGGTAGGACAGCACACTAGGCAAGGGGAGCTGCTTGTGCCACAATAGGTAAAGATATAAGTATTAAGGTGTAAGTAGTCACTGCAAAGTCAAAGTCTGTGTGGCCCCAGTTTTGTTTTAGTAAGAAAGTAAAGAAAAAACATGTAGCCTTTTTTTTCCCCCAGGTATAATTTCACTATTGCCTGCCTCAGTTGTGAATAAAGAGTTCTGCTTTGTTTGCTGTTATTTTCTTTGGATATACAAAATGGAAACCAAACAAAAGAGTAGCATAAAAGCTTGGAAGCAAATAAGTGAATGTGCTTGTTCTTGAACTGCACCTCATGCTGTCAGTTTTCCCTTCACTTCCTGTGTTTCCTTCCTTTGATCACTTACATTCCAGTCACTTTACAGAGGTTAGCTCTTTTAATCTGTGTAACTGTTGAGATATGATTTTCCTTGCTTTACAGAAGAAAAAACAGACTCAAAGGAGTTTAAAAAAACAAAACCCAAAAAACCTTGTTTAAGATGCTCAGCCGGTAAGTGGGAGAGCTCTTCCTCAGAGCCGCATTATCTCCAAAGCGTCTGCTCTCCTCATCCTAAAACGATGTGGAAAGCTGCTGCTTAAAAGCCCTAGACTAGGCCCAGCTAATAAATTACTACAACAGGCAGCCAGTACTAAGTTTCTAAGTTTCGTCTCCTTCACCTAAGAAGTTGGGAAATGGGAATAGATGAGTCTACACTTCCTTCTAACTTGCTGATCTCTTCTTAGTCTCTTTCCGTTTCATTCATGTCTGGCAGTTATTAGTCTGTCCAACAAAGTACAAGTTATACAATATAGTGGTGACTGTGCTAATGCAGAGGCTGCAAAGTCAAGACTATTTGGAAATATTTAAAATCACTTTTAAAATCAAAATAATGGTTCCTTCTGGGAAAGGGGAGTGGGGAATCGCCTGGGAAAAGGCATGAAGGAACTTTCTGGAATGAAGGTAATGCTCTGTATCTTGAAAGGAGTTTGGGTTATACAGGTGTACACTTAGATTTTACGTTTTATTGTATGTAAATTTTACGTCAAAAGATAGAGTCAAACAAATCCTGAACTCTAGTTAATAATATGCATGCTGAAGTGTTTGGAGGGAAGTGTACTGATGTCTGTAGTTTTTTTTGAAAAGCACTGAAAATCAGATAGATTAATGGATGGATAGAGGGTTGGATAGATTAATAGATATGTGGTAAAGCAAGTAGTATGCAGTGTTAATAGTAGAATATAGGTAGTGCTTATATGGTGTTCATTATAAAATTCTTTATAATTTCCTGTGTGTTTGAAAATTCTTATAGTGAATGATAATTTATAATAAACTAGAGGGGGGAAATCATTTTGAGAATGAGTTGACAGTTTCATGTCAGTGGCCTCCTCACACTTGATGAAAAGGTTAAGCTACAGCTACCCCTGATTCTAGTTAGACTATCATGAATTTAAGTGACCTGATTTAATTCAGCTCAGGCGGACCTTTTCTCTCCTTCGCCAGCCTTGTAGGTAGACATTTTAAGCTAGGCTGATTGTCCTACAAAGCTGAAGCTTGCCTGCCAAGCAAAGCTCATCCTTGTGACTGTTTTAGTCATTAATAATTAGAGCATATTTCTAGACGTTTGTGTCACCATCAACCAAAGATTAAACTTCTCCCCTTCTTCACCCTAGGTATGTCTTTGACAGATGATGTTTGTTCAAAAGAGAAAAGCCTTTTTTTTGTTTGTTTCCTGCTTTGTTTTCGTTCTGTCAGAGCTTTGAGGCACCTTCTGTTTCTTTAACAGATTACACTTCGTGCTTTCAAGATAGGCACCTTCTGTTTCTTTAACAGATTACACTTCGTGCTTTCAAGATTCGTAGCTCTTTAGTTGGAGACAACTTCTCATTTTGCTGGTTTGCTATGAAGTTTACACAGTGTCTCTCTCGTTCTTGTAATTGGAGCAGAGAACTTGCCTTGCCTTCATTGATTAAATCTCAGATCCTAGTGGTGCCAGATTAATTGTCCCATCCATGCTGTGTTTGAGAATGTGCAGGCATTAGGAATGCATGAACTCTTGTGGAGGTGATGTGGATTGGTGGGCAAAGGGGTGGGGAGGCCCTTAGGACAATGAATTCAAGTTTCCTGTAAAAACCAATGAGATAGCTAAAATATGTTTTGAATTATTTTGTTCTAAAAATGTCATCTTTCTCTTTTCCTAACTTTCATAACAATAACTAATCACAACTCATTTTTCATACTGAAGACACAAGTCATTTTACAAGATTTGAGTGAAACAAATATGTGAAATAAAATTGGACTTGGAAGGCAGGGAAAGAGGAGGATAGAATACTTACTGAGTTGCACATGAGCCCATATACTCTAGCTGTTAAGCTTTGAAAGCTCGATGTGGAATAGTTTTACTTAAAATCCACAAAACTGAGGGGTGGGGAAAAGGAGAAATTTGATTACTAGAAGATTGGATCTGTAAATTTACATGAATCCCTAAAACAGGCAGGTGTATATGAGTGCCAAATAATGTCTGAAGTTAACCAGGAAAAACTTGTTTTTCTGCATGACTGGTGAAAGCACTGGTTCCCAACAACTTTCACATTTATAAGGATTTTTTTTTTTTTTTTAAAGGAGCTAACTACACATTGAGCAAGCAGCTGTGCAAGCCAAAAAGTATTGGCTGGATTTAAAATACTATGGACATGTGAATTCCTGAAAATGTCACACCTTGTCTATGCCAACAAATCAGAGTGTCTGTTCTTGATACTAAATCTGATGTCCACAGATATTCCTCTTTATTCTAAGGATAGTATTCAAAGGAGAGAATATTTTTTTCACATATTTTTCTGATTGGGGTGTTTTTATATATTTTTTAAGCTATGAAGTAATACTGGCAAGTCCCTAGAAGACTAGATCTGGATTTCATTTTGCCTCAACTCTGTGTGATCTTGTGCACATTCCTGACATGTTACAAACAGCTTGTGTCTCTGAATGTGCAGTATCCATTTTCAGTGGTGAAAGCCCCAAAAGGAAACAGGCTGATTCTTCCATGTGCAAACAGCTGGGCTGTTGTGGATGGAATTAATTGCTGATATATATTGGCTGTGTTTTTCTTCTCTTGTCATTTCCTTTGCAGCTGTGAAAGTGAAGTTTGACTTGAAAACAGACATTTCCAGCAATGCAAATCCAAAAAGTATCACAATGAGATTTTTCTAAAACAATCCTCAGCTTGTATCTTTGAGTTGTTCAGTTTGGGGATTAGATGAGGTAGAGCAAGGGATGGCAGCAGGTGATTCATAATTACATATATGGCTGAAAAAAAAATTAAATCAGGCACTTGGACTATGAAAAGGGGTGTTTTGTAATGACTTAATTTATCATATGGTAAGAGTGACCTCATAATCCAGCAAAAAGCTAGCTCATCAGCACCCTCTTCCAGGATTCTGAAAGAAGGTGTTCTAGGCCATCTCTCAAAATATCGAACATGTAGAATGCTTGGGGCTGATTTATTGTTCCAATTGGAGGGTGTAATATTGGCAAGGGTAATGTGACAACATTAAAAATAATATTTTCTTGGTCTTCTGCCAGCACCTTTTCCATTGTTTGTTTTATATGTAAAAGATTATATAGTCTATTTTTTTATATGTTTGGTTATTTTACTCAGAGAAACTTTTTATTTCATGAGTTACAGGAATTCAATTAAAAGGTAATGATTGTGTCTCAGTGTGCATATACAGAAAGTAGTACTGGTTAAAATCACTAAACAATAATCATATGTTTGGTAATAGTTTCAATAAATGATAAATGATTTTACACACTATTAAAGATGCTTGGAAATGATTTATGTATACCCTATGGAATATCTTATTTGGAAACAAGTCCCAGAAAAAATTAAAGTTCATATGAAATTATTTGGAAAAGTGAGTGATTGCAAAATTTAACAAACTACAGAGTCTGCATAGTAGTAATTTTCATCAAAATATTTTTCCCTTGGAAGCGGGTGTGGCTCAATGGATAGAGCTCCCGTTTACCATATGGGAGGCCCCGGGTTTGCTTCCCGGGGCCTCCTTGTGAGGGCAGGCCGGCCTGCGCGGCGCAGTGGGCTGATGCAGCAAGACCTCACAGCAAGGGGCAGATAAGCAGACACAGAAAAAACACACAGCAAATGGACACAGCAAACACAAGCAGCAAGGGGGGGGGGGATAAATAAATAAATAAATCTTAAAAAAATATATATATATATTTTTCCCTTTTATGTGTTCATTTCAATATCCTAACAAAGCAAGCACATAAATCCCTTATTTCTTTAGATTTTTGAGGGCAATTCTTGCTAGTTGGTAATAGCTTGCTTTTATTGTTTCTGCATTGCCAGGAGATCTGTAACATTGGTGAGGAGAAGATAGAGAATTTGCTTGTGTTCATATTCCGGTTCCCTGAAAATAGGCCTAAGTAAAGTTCTAGAATGAGCAATATTTCTAACACCTTGAGATACTTAAAAGCTGCTATTGCTAAACTTAGAAGTTGACATGGTTGGACTTCCTTTATGCTAGTCTCCTCCAATCTAACATTATGTTGTTGGAGCTGCATGATCTACCTTGCATTTTATCTTTCCTTTCTTCCAGAAAACAAAATGTTTGTATTTCACTTCAAGGCAGGAAAGCTGATCTGCAAACATGAATTTTTCTATTTCTTTGAAAAGGATTAACCAATTAATTTTGACTCTGAAGCCCTGAAAAATGTTGTGGTAATATCAGCGTGCCATTTGTGCTCACTAAAGCCTGCATGGGTGTGTTGTTTCCCCCAGAGTGAGCTCCACCCTTGCTCTAACCGCACTGAGTGTGGGGATCTTGCCGTTTAAAACAAAGTTCATTTTTAGGGCAGCATTGCATCAGAATTGCCACACAAAAACCAGCTCAAGACATATACAGCAGCTTCAATTCTGTTTTGTAAGTAATGGATTGTCTATTGTAGTACTGATAGCTCACAGTTCAGGGGGGAAGCATAGATAAGATAGATGCTTAATTTTGTGCCAGCTGCTAAGTAACATGCAGTAATCTTCTTAGGGAGGAACCTGTGGCTTTATCACTCAACTGATTTTTTTTCCTACTGCTTTACTTGTCTGCTTTTTAAAAAAAAGAAAAACAGTTTACTGAATTGTTGATGTTTTAACTGTTTGTGGGATGACATTAACTATTTAAACTAAGGAATTCTCCCAAATATGCTAACATATATATAACATATATATAACATATAAATTCAGTTTGCACTGAATTTATTGGACCCATAAATAGTAGTCTGGCTGTATTGTGTTTAGAGACATAGTGGCATGAACTTTGCATGTAAGAGTGGGTTCATTGAATTAAAAAAAAAAGGCAGCATCTAAAGAGCCTTTTATTTCTATCATAATGATGCTTTGTCCTATTGCTACTGGGTATTTGTCAGAAGAGTTGGGAAAGCCTGCAGCCCAAAGTTCTGTTCCATGCCTTGACAGTTCCGTGCCTCTGTTCTTTCTACAGTCTGTGACGTGAATGGTAAGTCGAATTATAGGAGAATTACTGTTGTTCATTGAGGTCCACGTTCAGTAATATTTTTTTCTTTGCAAATGGGGTCTGACCTTTTTTTTCCCGGCCCCACGTATTGGGGTTCTGTATGCAGCTAGGTTTTAAATGCCTGTGCTTAATTATGTACTGACAGAAGTAGGCATGATGAGAGAGAGGTTGTGCTTTGTGATGTCTGTATTAAATGCTGTCTAACTCTAGTGCGTGTTCGTTGTGTACCCTTTTGGGGTAGACACACCCATCTGGTGCAAGCAAGTTGAACAACCTGCCTCAGTTGAAATCAAAGCTGAATGTTGAAAATGGCAGATTTCTGTAAAGCTTGCGGGGCTGGCATTGTGTCATCCTCTTAGGACTTCCTAGCATCTCCTTGCTTCACCTTCCTCTGTAACTTGGTAGTAATTGTATTTAGCTATCTCCTAACCTCACAAGAATATAAGAATAAAGTAAAAGCATGGTATTATAGGAAAAAGCACTACCTTGGGAATCAGGAGATTACAGGTTATTTCATGTCTTTGGACTTTAATTTCTTCACCTGTAAAATTAGAAGTTTGGGTTTGCTCTTAGAGATCTTTTCCAGTTGAGAAGACCCTAATTCTCTTTGTAAAGACACATGCCAGGGAGCAGATGTAGCTCAAATGGTTGAGTGCCTGCTTCTCATGTATGATGTCCCAGGTTTGATCCCCGGTACCTCCTAAAAACAAACAAATGAAAAATCCAGCTCTCATTGGGAAGCGGATGTAGCTCAGTGGTTGAGCAACTGCCTCCCATGTACCAGGTCCCAGATTCAATCCCAGGCACCTCCTAAAAAAAAAAAAAAAAAAAAAAAAAAAAGATACATGCCAATTGCCAAAATGCAAAATAATATATTAGACTTGATAAAAGAAGTTAGATGTTAACCCAGAATTATTCTTATAAATGACATGAAAACTAAAGCTTTGCATTAAATAAATTGTATGTGCAGGAAGTTTAGAAATTCACTTTTTAAATCTGAGCAGTAGAACTGGCTATATAAATCTCTTCACAAAATAAAGTTGATAGTAGTCCAACCTCTTGCCAAAGTGTTGTGGAGACCTTTCCTTCAGGCATTGCCTACATTCAGTAAGTAATTATTAGTTGCCTAGCCTTGGGTAAGTGGTTTTCAAACTTTTTTGACAGCAGCGTAGGTGTGAACTACCTTTACCATCATGACCCAGTACAAACGCATGTGCTAGATAATATCTGAACTATTTCCCTTACAATACAGAAAACATCTGTGATTTTCTATTTTATTTCATTTTAAAAATTATTAGTTTCAATCCATTGGGCTAAATGATCTCTTCTGTCCCTTTGAACTCTAGGATAGTGCAATTTTACTTAGGGTTTGACAGATCCAGAGCAAAGCTTGCCAACCAATTTGCTGTTAGGTATTAAACTTAGAAGAGTTTTTAAGTAGATTTTATTTGGAAGGTCTAGACAAAGTTAATATTTGATATCTCCAGTCATACTTTACCTTATTTTTTTTTAGGTACCGGGGGCTGGAGATTGAACCCAGGACCTCCCATGTGGGAAGCAGGTGCTCAACTGCTTGAGCCATATCCCTACCTTGTTTTTTCTTGCAATAATTATTTAATAGAAAATAAAGTGATTTTTTTCACTAGGGCCTATATAGCTGCCCCCCACATCCTTCCTGTTTACTCTAGTATGCTATATGTATTTCATCTTTTTTATGCATACTGTATTATAAAAACTAATGACATGGGGAGTCTTTTCTAGAGAATTATATATAATGCGTCATGTAGATTAGATATAGAGTATCAAATTACCATTAATAAATTCCGTTTTTATCTTTCTCAACATAGAGTTGTTCTCAGTGTGTACAGAAGTTCTCTCTCTGCTTCAAAGTACTTTATTTATTTTTAAAGATTTATTTTATTTATTTCTCCCCACCCCTTTGTTGTTTGCACTTGCTGTGTCTATTCATCTTCCTTATTTCTTTAGGAGGCATCGGGAACTGAACCCAGGACCTCCCTGCTTTGTTGTATCTCTCATTATGTTTTTCTTCTTGTGTCTCTTGTTGTGTCATCTTGTTGCATCAGCTTGCTGCTCCTGCCTGACATGCCAGCTCACTGTCTTCTTTAGGAGGCACTGGGAACCAAACCAGGGACCTCCTGTGTGGTAGGTGAGAGCCCAATTTCTTGAGCTACATCCACTTCCCCAAAGTACTTTAAAAAAGTATTGGTATTATAATTTAAAAAGATAAAGATAGTAAAAAGATAAAACAGTACAAAAGGGCATAGGACAAAATGTCTTTCTCTGCCCTAATGCTTCAGCCTCACTCCTCAGGGGGAGTTTCTTTTTTATTTTTCCGGAAAATTTCTCTGCATATGAATATCTATGTGTGTATACCTGGATTTTTTTTAAAAAACCCAAATAAAATCATACTTTGCATACAATTATAGTTCATTCCCCCCCTTAATAGTTTCTTAAAGATTGTTCCATATAAACCTACTGTATTCTTTTTAATGACTGCATAATACTTTAGTGTGTGAATGGATGTACTATAATTTATTTAACTGTATTAGTCAGCCAAAGGGGTGCTAATGTGAAATACCAAAAATGGGTTGGTCTTTATAAAGGGTATTTATTTGGGGTAGAAGTCCACAGTTACCAGGCCATAAAGCGTTAAGTTTCTTCTCTCACCACAGTCCATTGCCACGTGTTAGAGCAAGACAGCTGCCAGCGTTTGCCAGGGTTCAGGCTTCTTGGGTTCCTCTCTTCCCGGGGCTGCGTTTCTCTCTGGGCTTAGCTCCTGTTTCCTCCACAAGGTCAGCTGTAGATGATCAGGCAAACGGCTTGCTTCTCTTCTCTTGGGGCCTTCTTTCCAACATCAAAACTGCTTCTCAAAAGTGGCTTCAACTCTGTTCTTTGCCTTGCCTTTTGTATGCGATTCCCCACCCACCAAGGGGTGGGGCTCAACTCCCTACTGACATGGCCCAGTCAATGCCCTAATCATAACTTAATCATGCCCAGATTAACAGATCAGTTTACAAGCATGATCCAATTATATTTTTGGAATTCATAATTACATCAAACTGTCCAACTGCCACATTAACCATTCCTTTTTGATGGCTATCTGGATTATTTCTGGGTTCTCCCCCACCTCCACAATCAAATATACTTAATGCTGTCAGTCTTTCTGTCCTCCATTTTGGGACAGAACCCAAAACTCAGGTGCCATAGGGAAGGAGGGAGCAGCTGTGTGGGCACAGAGCAACCCCTCACCAGCTTCTTATCTGATGAGGGTATCAAGGGCAGGTCCATCTATCCCAGCCAATCATGAGTGGGTAAGAGCTGCCCTAGAAGAGGGTCATTTCTCAGCAGAATAATGAAATATGTTGGGTTGTGAGTTAAGTGACTTGAGGGTGAGATTGTTGGCAGGTCACCTAACCTACTTGATCCTCAGTTTTACCATCTATAAAACTAGAGGTTGGAATAGATTTAATGTCTTTTTTAAAAATTTATTTATTTATTTATTTGCTTATTTCTTCCCCCCTTTTTTTGTGCTCGCTGTCTGCTCTCTGTGTTCTTCTTTGTTGGCTTGCCTTCTCTTTAGGCGGCAGCAATCCTGGGACCTTCCAGAGTGGGAGAGAGGCACTCAATCTCTTGCGCCACCTCAGCTCCCTGGTCTTCTGCATCTCTTATTGTGTCTCCCCTGTGTCTCTTTTTGTTGCGCCAGCTCTCTGCATGGGCCAGCACTCTGCGTGGGCCAGCTCTCCACGCAGGCCAGCTCGTCTTTCACCAGGAGGCCCTGGGAATCGAACCCTGGACCTCCTATATAGTAGATGGGAGCCCAATCGTTTGAGCCACATCCATTTCCCAATTTAATGTCCTTTTTGACTTTAATATTTTTAATATTTACTTCATGCTTTTGTTGGAGTATTTTTAAACTATACAACACAAGTTATATGAAGTTTCTGTTATTTAAATTAAAAACATCTTTTTGCATATATTTTATGGTCTGTAATTTTTTGGAGCTGCAATATGGCCTGCACTATTTAAAGTCTCAAGGATGTAAAAAAGAAAAGTTGAATATTCTATATTTTACACAAACTAGCCTTTCAAAAAAAAATCACTTTCAGGGAGCAGATGTGGTTCAAGCGGTTGAGCGCCTCCTTCCCACATGGGAGGTCCCAGGTTTGATTCCTGGTGCCTCCTAAAAACAAACAAACAAACAACAAGCAAAACAAATGAAAAAACTAACTCAGAGGGGCTGATGTGACTCAGTGGTTGAGCTTCCCACATACGAAGTCCTGGGTTCGATCCCTGGCCCCTGGTATCTTAGAAAAGGAAAAAAAAAAAAAAATCAATTTCAAAAGTATAAAACCCATTGCAGAAGTAAAAGCTAATCCTTTTTATCAAGCCTGAATACCTGAGGAAGAAGATTCTGAGGGAGGTGATGTTTGTTTTTAAAACGGATCCTAATAATTTTCAGTGAATCCAATCATTCAAAGCTAATATCTGTTTAAAATTGCTCTAACATTCTAGAGTTCTAACTCATCTCCTTGTTTGCTTGAATGCTGGAATTGACATTACTTGACATAACTAAAATTTTCTGATTTGGTGCTGAGGGAAGCAGCCTTAGAGGTGAACTGTAGCCTATTATCATGCCAGCAAAGTTATAAAGTAACACAGCAAAGTTATAAAGTTACAGAAGCAGGAATTTTTGCTGCATCTCACAAAGGATGTGTGGCATTGCCTGTTTCACAATTTTATTCTCATGTTTTGGTCAAATGACAGCTGTCCTGAAAGCAAAATGGTATAAGAATTTCATCATTTGATGTGTATAATTACAACAGAAGGATAAAAAGACATTTTCTTGGCCTAGAGTCTCTGTGTGCTTGTGTGCTGATTACTCTAGCTTCTTGGCAGAAGGCTTGACACCCTGAACGAGTATACTTTTCTAAAGTAAAGTCTGAGCAATTATGTATTATCCAAGTGTGCTAGATAATTATATGACTGGTATTCCATGTTAATTTTCATATAAATTGTTTGGCATCTGGTTCAGTTCAGCAAAATGTACTGAAGACCTTCTAGGAGCCAAGCTCTGCATTGAATGGTGGAGTCCTGAGGTGACTGAGAAGAGCCCACTGGAATCTGCTAAAATGACAGCTCTTCCTCTTTCTTCCATTGTTGGAGTTTTCTAATGTCCACTAGTGTGTAGGGCTGGGCACAGAGAGTTCTTCAAATTTGCACCTATGGAAATAGATAAAAACAAGTGTTTTTAAAAGAGGGTCTTGATGTCTTGTTAGGGTACTGTCAATTACTGTGGAGGCACATTTTTCTCTTTGTGTAGATCTGCTAATGACATCAGTTTCTCATCAGATTCTAAAAGAAAGAAACAATATTATGATGCTTGGACTAATCGAGCCTTAATTTTTGCCTACTAAAATGTATCTGAGATATTTTCCTGTTGCAATGAATGTGCCTCATATAATGACTTTTAAGTAATTGTTTATATGAAACTAAGCTTGAAAATGGTTATACTGTGTCTTGATGACACATCCCAATAGCTTCTTTGTCAAGTTATCCCATCCATTGTGGCAGTTGGGAATATACAGGATGCTGGTGTCTACTGGATGTTGAATAAACTTTGTCTAAAACACTTGTAACCATTTTTGGAAAACAATCTTGTAATAGCAAATTAGTCAAGTAGATTGTAGTTTAAGCTGAAGCAGAAAGCCATTTTCAATGGGGGTGGGTGGGGGGGAGAGAGAGAGAGAGGTTTAATCATTACTCTGGTCTCTGTGCAATCCCAGGAGGGACTGCCTTTTCTCCTTTGGAGCCCAGCGTTTGGCTGGGATCCTGTGATACACAGTGGGAATTCACTTCCTATCAGGAAACGCTGTTTTTCAATACATTATCTTGTTGAGACAACCACAGTGAACAATAGGCTGTTAACGTTTTAGAACAACAAGTGTCATAACTAAGCCAATATTTGCTTTGTTTTGAGTATTGCCCTAAAAAAAAAGCTTTGATGGGGCTTCAAAATACTTTTGAACATCAGTAACTGCTGAGCATAAAATCCATGACAGTTAAAAAGAACAGAAAAGAAAAAGTACTTTAGTAATGACAATGATTTTTTGCAGGTTTATTCCACTCACTTCCTGTACATAGAGAGACAAGAATAAATTAAGTGATTTCAAATATATTTTTCAGGTACAAAAATGTCCATTTAAAAGCCTATTTTGAGTTTTGGAAGCCATTCGAAGAAACTGGTGTTCAAAACGAAACAAAACAAAAAACCCCTCAAACTCAAGTTCTCTTATGAAATGTCAAACCCTATTCACATTGTTTTGGATATTTATATTTAAAATATATTTGTGGGCTAATAACTTTTTTAAAGCACCATTCTTTTCGTAATGACAAGGAAGAAGAAAACTCCAAGTGAGTAGTCAGTTAATGTCAAGTAATTACTGTGATTATATGATACGAATACAATTAAGTCTCAGCTGGAAGGGAGCCTGGAGGTCATCTGGTTGAACCTCTTCATTTAATGGATGAAAAAATTCAGATCTTACCTTTTTATTGAAATCTTCCTTCACTACCCTAACCCAAAATTCTCTTTATCAGCAATCCTAAAAAATTATTGGATATCTTATATCTACCTTCCATTTGGCAATTGTCATAAACTGTTTTTTGGGTTTATTTTTTCTTATTTTTTTTTAAGGAGGTACCAGAGATTGAACCCGGAACCTAGCACATGGGAAGCAGACACTCAACTACTAAGCTGCACACACTCCCCCATGAACTGGTTTTTACTGTTAGTTGTCTTTCCATGTGAAAGGTCCTGAAGGGCAGGCTAGACACAGACCTTTGCCTTATATTTCACTATACCCTTTGCCTGACAGCTGAGTGAATGTTTGTGGGTTAATTGGATCATTAGTTTTTTGGTTAAGCTGACATTTTTGTAGCATTATTTGCACCTGGTTTCATTATTTACATGGCAGTAAATATAGTTGTTGTTTTTTAATTGCTCTCTTTTTATACCCTCACACTTTTTGTGATTACTTTTCAGTCTGCTTAAAACATTTCATGTGCAGGTCACAATAGTCATTACCTCAACTGCCTTGGGTATCTGTCCAGTCTGATCAAACTACAGTTAGCCCAGTTTTTAAGGTTTGCTCTAAATTTGCTGCCCTAGTTTATTTAAGACAAGTAGAGAATGGGATATTATGAGTTGGACTGTTGCTACTCATCTTACTGAATTTTATAAACCTTTATTGAATAACTGTAGTGGACAGTAAAGAAACGAGAAAAACGATGCAATTACTGGGGTAGACAGACGTATCCAAATAATTAAAAGGGAACATGGACTATGACAGAATGCTGTGGGACCACTAGGAGGAGATTGGGAAAGCCCTCATGGAATAAATTAGCTTTTGAGTAAGACCTGAAAGTGTGGACTAATATTTGGATGGATGGGTGGAGAGAAGAGGCCAAAACAGTTCCAATTGCATAAGAAACTTCAGAGAAATGTCTTTTGTTACGGGAATCATTTTCCCCTAAGTCTATGCAGACTTTTTTTTTTTTAAACACATTAAAAACTTTAAATATCAAACACCTAAATTTGCATCAGTCTGATACATTTTTGCTGATTTTGCAGAACATAATAGTTGCACAATCTCCTTAAATCTTAACTTGCTTTAGATCTTTCATTGCTCATTTCAGCCCACCTCTTGCCTTCCTCCCTTTCTCACCCTGATGGGCACGTGCTATAATCTACTCTACCTTACCCTTCGACCCAGATCAGAGCCCAGGTGCCAGAGAAAACCTGCGTCCAGAGGCGCTGGCTGCGAGCAGCGAGGGCCAGGCCCTTTAGCTGTGCAGTCAGGAAAACCATGGGTTCAGGTCTTTTCTCTTCCCCTCCTGGGGTCAGCACACCTGAGGCCCGCCCGTGGATACTCCACCAGGGCCCTCGTATTGCTCCAGGAAGCCCACTCTGCTTTTTGTTTCCTCTTTGTCCCGTTTTCATCCTCTAGCTTGAGTGGCATACTCTGGATATTGAGCCAAATTAACTCCACTTAAGTTTCATGGAGTGTTCCAGAACCTTGAACTGGTACTTTATTATTATTTCTAATGGAAGTGAGGAGAAGGAGGTGGGGGAAAGTCCCTGGAATGGTATGGGCTGGAATGAAGTGGAGCAGGATTCCTTTAGAAGACTTTTCCATCCTTTTTAAAAAATTTTTTTTTTATTTTTTAAGGACCTGAATTATAGAATCTCCCAGGCTGATTCCTATTGTAAGGTGAGACTCCAGGATGCTTTCCTTTCCTTGTAGGAGGGGCTAAAGAACTGTTGTCTTGAAAAATTATAGTCGCTAGCTTTGTGCTTCTTACTTGTAACCAAGAACCCATAGTACCTTGTAGATGTTTAAAATCACACATTCCAGCATTTACAACTCTGTAAAACCTTTCCTTGACAATGGAAATCAAAAGTAGACCCAAATATTTACCAAAACACTGGAAAGCTACTGAAGTCTCTAAGCTCCATGAAGATTGCCTTTTTATTTGACAATAAAGTACTTGATAAAGCCTGTACGTCCAGTTAAATAGGCACTATAGAACTAAGCTATGAGTCTAGTCTTTGTGAGCCTCAGAAAAACAAGAATCCTACTTCAAGCCTGAATTTAAAACCTAGCAAGCAATTTAAGTGGCCCCTTCAGGCATGTGTGAGGGCACATAAGGCTGAGTCATATAGTTTACTCTCTAGTGAATTACCATGAAAGCTGGAAGAAAAACATTTTCACTGTAGAAAATAAATTGCTCTAAATTCTTATGAAAACTACACAGAAAAATCTGTTTTGTGTGTTACGTTGTTGACCTTGACTGCATGCCTATAGATATTTTAAAATTAAAAAAAAAAATTGGAACTTGAGGCATTAAGTGACTTTTTTTTTCTGGAAAGTTAACATTTTATTTATTGTACTTTAGCTCCTGAAATTAGTTTCTTGTCAAAACCTTTAGTTAAAGGAATTGAAAAAAAAAAAAAAATACAGTTTAGATCTTTTACATTGACAGAGCCTATGATTATATAATGTATCATATTCTAATCTAGGTAATATGAAAGGTCTTGGATAAGGTAAATTGAGGGATTTAGGCAAGTCACATTCTCTCTTAGGACTTTTTACTTCATATGGAGAATGAGAGGATAGGACTAGATTTAATAATATCTTATATCCTATTCAGCTAACCTTTAAATTCAAAGGATACTTTTCCCCTTTGGGCTCTATTTAGGTGACATTAGGGAAGACAATATTAAATTTTTGTAAGAGTTGTTATTTGGATTTATAAATTAATGTTTCTTTTCTGTTATTCTTACAAAGATATGAAAGTTTTATTTTATTTAAAATCTTCAGTCCTGTTGTTTTTTGGTTTTAATGAGGTACAGGGGATTGAACCCAGGACCTCGTACATGGGGCACAGGCATTCAACTACTGAGCTATATCTACTCCCTCTGTTGTTTTTTATAAACTTTCCTCCTTAAATCAAATGATGAATTAGTTTACTGGTTTCTCTTTTTCCCTGAATTTGATAGTCTTTCAGTTTAAAAAAAAAAAAATTGTTAAGTGTTCAGTTTCCAGTGGTAGATCATAGACTTGAGTTGTTGCCTCTTTACCTTCCCTTTATCTCTAATTTCCTTATTACCTCTTCATGTCAGAAAAGATGTCAATCCCATTAATTTGAATAAAGTATAAAATATCAAAATGTATGTATCATGTCAAAATATATGTGCACACATTCAAGGTTCTTATATTGACTTAGGCCTTGCTTTTCAAGGCTCTTATTTTACACTTTTTATCAGATCAGAGCCAAGACCTCTTTAAATAAATTAACAAGCTTATATGGCAATAAATGTCCAACACAGTTCTGGATGAAATCATGGACTGTATACAACCTAGTATCAGGAACTAGAGACTCCCCTCCCCCATCCATTTTCTCAAGCTCACAATTATTATTTGTAGCTTAGATTGCACTTTATGGAAGACTGGATTTGGTGAATGAGTCGGGGACTTCACTTATTTATTTTTGATTTAATAATCAAATTCCTTAGTGCCAAACCCTTCATGCTTTTATGTTCAGGTACACTTCATTTTAAGAAAATCCAGTCTGTGAAAAAATGTATTTTACCAAAAAAGTTAGATTAGAGGTGGGGACTTAGATTTGGTAGAGGGAGGGAAAGGAGTTGGAAAGATATACTAAAGGATCCTAACAGGTTTAAGTTTGAAGTGACTGAACATTCAATGTCATCATTGGGAGTTTGAGAGGGGAGGGATGGGGAAGATGCAATAAAGTATAATGGTTAAGCACAGGTTCTGCAGCCAGTCTACTCAAATTTATATCTCAGCTTAACACATATTTTTTGTGTGACCTTGGACAGGTAACTTAACTATCCTTCAGTTTCCGTACCTGTAAAATGGAGATAATAATAGCACCTACCTCTCATAGGGTTGTTAGGAGGATTAAATGAATTAAAACATGCTACATTCTTAAAACAATGTGAGGCAATAGTAGGTACTCAAGAAATGTTAGATAATTTTTCATCATTTCCCCTCTCTCCACATAAAAACATACTTTTATCAAAAAATTGATTTTTATTATCTTCCTCACTATTAACCGGGACTGAATGTTAAGGATGCACCTCCCCGGGAAAAGTGGAAGAGAGTTACATAGCCTAAGGCTTACTCAGCTTTTGACCCACAAATTTGGTCTGCTATGTCCCACAAGCCCTTCCACGCTGGGTGAGGCTGCACCATTGTTTGCCTTGGGAACCAGCTCTGGACTAAAGAGATCCAGTGTGGAGAGATAGGAGCACTTCTTCACTGTTGGTGGGAATGCAGAATGGTACAGCCACTGTGGAGGACTGTTTGGCAGTTCCCAAAGAAGTTGAATATAGACTTGCCACATGACCCGGCAATACCACTACTAGGTATATACCCAGAAGAACTGAGAGCAGTGACACGAACAGATATCTGCACACCGATGTTCATAGCAACATTATTCACCATTGCCAAAAGTTGGAAGCAACCCAGGTGTCCATCAACAGACGAATGGATAAACAAACTGTGATCTATTCACACGATGGAGTATTATGCAGCTCTAAGAAGAAATGAAGTCGTAAAGCATATAACAACATGGATGAACCTGGAAGACATTATGTTGAGCAAAGCAAGCCAGACACAAAAGTACAAATACTGTATGAATATGTTACTATGAACCAAATATATTGTATAACATATTGTTTGATTAAAAAAATTTTTTATGTGTATCCAGTAAAAAAAAAAAAAGTAATAAAACAAGGTTTCAAGTCCCTGTGTTTGGATTTTTATCCAGAATGCAAGAAAAAAATATATAAATAAATAAAGAGATCTAGGACTAAAGAGATCCAACCCTCTCTACTAACCAAGACTGATTGTTGAGGACGCAGAGGGAAGTGGAATTATTTCATACGTGAGAAAAGGGAGGGGGCTGCCGGTGAAAGTTGGAGAACTGTCTCTGAGAAAGTTTGAATTACAAGGCTCTTCGCCTCCAAGCAGGAATATATGTCACATTGATCCAGTCTGTGTTGCAGCAAACACACACCGACCAGGCATTGAACTGAGAGGGCTGCCAAAGTGTGCCATCTGCTGGCAGATGAAGGAAGCACATGTAAGGAAATTAAAAGTAAATTGTTGGAACAGCAACAATCCCCCAAGTACAGGGGCAATGACTAGTGAAGAAGGATGGTCCACTGATGGGTCTTTGATATTGATGACTATGCTTATAAGCCTTTGCTCTTGAAATTGAAACTTAACCTAGTGTTGTGGGGTGCCTACGAGTTACCTCCTGAAGGCCTCCATCTTGCTCAGATGTGGCCTCTCTCTAAGCCAAACTCAGCATATAATTGCATTACCTTCCCCCCAGCATGGGACATGACTCCTGGGGATGAGCCTCCCTGGCATCAAGGGATTACTACCAAGCACCAACTAGCAAGGAAACTGGAAAAAGAGATTGACCAAAAGGGGAAAAAGGTAAAGACAAATGAGTTTATATGGCTAAGAGACTTCAAAGTGAGTCGGGAGGTCATCCCAGAGGTAACTTTATGCAAATTTCAGCAGGATCTCATAGACTGCCAAAGTAGATATTACCCCAAATAGTGGGGCTCCTGAGGGCTGTGGAGACACCCAGGTCCTATGGTCATGGCAGAAAGCTCTGGAGTTTGGTGCCTTGCCAGTGGGCCTTACTTTGGAGTTTGTGCTCCTGAGTGTGACAGAGTTAGACTCAGTTGTGACTTCTCTACACATGCCTCTTCTGTCCCTATCTACACACAAAAACACTACAAAACACTGCTAAAAGAAATCAGTGAAGACCTAAACAGAAAGACATTCCATGTTCATGAATTGAAAGACTATAAATATTGTGAAGATGTCGATCCTACCCAAACTGATTTATAGATTCAATGCAATACCAATCAAAATTCCAACAGCCTACTTTACAGAAATAGAAAAGGCAATTACCAAATTCATTTGGAAGGGAAAATGTACCTGAATAGCCAAAAGCATTCTAAAACAGAAGCGCAACATGGGAGATATTTCACTACCTAACCTTGAAACGTATTACGAAGCTGCAGTGGTCAAAACAACATGGTACAGACAGAAAGATGGACACATAGATTGGTGGAATAGAATTGAGAATCCAAAAATAAACCCTCACATCTATGGCCAACTGGTTTTTGACAGACCTACCAAGTCCATGTGTGATGGTTAGGCTAATGTGTCAACTTGGCCAGGTAATTGTGTCCAGGTGTTTGGTGAAGCACGCACTGGGCTAATTGTAATACAAGAACATTTATGGACTTCGGTCACCAGTGAATTTACTGTGTGGATGGCTGATTATATCTGCATCAATCAGGGAGATTGCATCAGCAATGGATGACGCTTTTATCCAATCAGTTGAATGCCTTAAAAGGGGAAGTGATTTCAACATTCAGAGAGAATTTCCCAGCTTGTCTTTGGACAGCCAACATCTCCCAGAAACTCATCAAGGACCTTTCATCGGAGCCCCTGGTTTGCAGCCTGCCTTCAGAACCTGGACTTGTGCATCCCCACGGACACGTGAGAGACTCTTATAAAATCTCATTTATTGACAGATACCTCCTGTTGATTCTGTTTCCCAAGAGAACCCTGACTAATACACCATGTTAAGAGAACAAAACAGTCTTTTCAACAAATGGTGCTGGAAGAACTGGATATCTATAACCAAAAGAATGAAAGAGGACCCCTACCTCACTCCCTGTACAAGAATCAACTCAAAATGGATCACAGACCTAACTATAAAAGCCAGGACCGTAAAACTATTAGAAGAAAATGTAAGGAAACATCTTAAAGACCTTTTGGTAGGTGCTGGTTTCTTGGACCTTACAACCAAAGCACATGTAACAAAAGAAAAAATAGATAGATGAGACCTCCTCAAAATTAAACACTTTTACATCTCACAGGACTTTGTCAACCAATTCAATGGGAGAAAATAAATCTGATAAGGGTTTAATGGCCATGATATATAAAGAGATGTTACAACTCAACAATAGAAAGACAGACAACCCCATTAAATGGGCAAAAGACTTGAACAGACATTTGTCCAAAGAAGAAATACAAATGGCAAAAAAACACATGAAAACATGTTCAACATCTCTAATTAAGGAAATGCAAATCAAACTACCATGAGATATCATTTCACACCTATCAGAATAGCCACTATTAAAAAGACAGAGAACTACAAGTATTGGAGATGATGTGAAAGATATGAACACTTATTCACTGTTGGTGGGAATGTGGAATGGTACAGCCACTGTGGAGTACTGTTTGGCAGTTCCCAAAGAAGTTGAATATAGACTTGCCATGTGACCCAGCAATACCACTACTGGGTATATACCCAGAAGAACTGAGAGCAGTGACACGAACAGACATCTGCACACCGATGTTCACAGTGGCGTTATTCACAATTGCCAAAAGTTGGAAACAACCCAAGTGTCTGTCAACCGATGAATGGATAAACAAACTGTGGTGTATTCACATGATCAAATATTACGCAGCTGTAAGAAGAAATGAAGTCATAAAGCATATGACAACATGGGTGAACCTGGATGACATTATATTGAGTAAAGCAAGCCAGATATAAAGGGACAAATACTCTATGATTGCTCTACTATGAACTAAATATATTGTGTAACATAGTGTATGATTCCATTTATATAAAATGTATCTATAAATCAATTTATCAATATGAAATTATATTAGTGGTTATGTAGGGTTGGGGAAGGCATGCTAAGAGGTGTGGAGTTTTTCTTTTTGGAATAATGAAATGGTTTTAAAATTTTTTGTGGCAATGAATGCCCAGCATTGTGATTATCCCAAAAGCCATTGATTATACACTTTGGACAAATTGTATGGTATGTGAATATATCTCAGTAAAACTGCTTAATAAATAAATAATTGTGCAAGAATAGCCAGAAATAGCAGCTATGTATAGCAGGGCAAACAGAGAGGGATTGAGAGGTGAAGAATTTTTTTGTTTTTCTGTTTTCTGTTTATTATTATTATTGAAATAATGAAAATGCTCTAATAATGATTGGAGTGATGAATGCACAACTATGTGATTATACCAAATATCATTGATTGTATACTTTGGATGAATTGTATGCTTTATTAATATGTATCAATAAAATTGATTTGTTTTTAAAAAAGAAACCCTTCTAAAACAGGAGAAAATTTGTTTTTTTTAAAAAATGTCAATGTGATTAGCTCAATGAAAAAAATACACAAGTTGTAATATTAAGAAGGATAGTGTCAGTAATGGAGTTTAGAGTGGCTGGGAAAGCCCGACAAGGACCTGGAATCCAGGCAGATCCTTGAGGGCAGGGCAGGCTCCTGGCAACAGGCAATAGAAAAGAGTAGTCAGTATGAGCAAGGCTCAGCAGTAGGTGTCAGACCCTGATGTTTAGGCAGAGCACAGTGACAGGGTAATTTGGCAGAGAGTGGTAATAGGTAAAAGTTAAGTTAGGGACTCCGTGGCATCAGATGTGAGCTAACAGCTGATCTCAAGGAACAGTAGAGGATTTAATAAGGACCTAAGATTGAGCTGGTTTCAGGCATAGATCTTCAAATTTGAAAGTATTTGGGAGTTCCCACATAGAGAAACCAGAAAGGCACTTAGGCTGCTTGGGAGTGAGTTGAGGGGTTCAGAGCTGACAGAGTTTGGTTATTAAGAATCAGGTTAAAGTGTTACTAAAGTGAAACTAGGAACAGCAAGAAGACTGACTTGATGGTGAGCTGCTAAACTAATTTCTTAAGGTTTCTTAAAATTCCTGAGGCCTGGCATGATGCTGAACCTGCAGATGTGGGTGTCGTGGTCCCTAATGTGGGGAGAGGGACAGAAATGGCAGCAGCTTGTAAGTATACGTGGGAAGAAACTCAACTGATCTGGGTGATTTGTTGTTGTTTTTTTTAATTCACTCTTGCTTAAACCAAAACATTCCATCCAACTGTAATATTTTATGATTTGATATTTCACCTATGCTGGAAGCTGTAGAGCCCACTGCAACTTTGATTTGTGGTTGCCATTCATTGTGAATCTTCATGGAATTTTACAAAGAAATTTTTGTTCAGAAGCTGATGTGACAAGAATATTCATATCTTCTTGCTCCGAATTTCCTTAGAAACACTGTTTCTCAATCTAACATTGTAGTTTGTAAAGGCCATGCCATTTTGGAAGATATTTGTGTTACATTGACCTTGTATATGTCAGATGCCTTGTTCAGGTTGCCATTTTGATGATTTCTGTCATTACAAAGGAGCTGACTTTGGTTTTCTCTGCAAACGTGTGCCATCAATCCACATTGTTATGGTAAAAATGCCTTCTAAAGTAGATATTATTAGGATGGAGATTCCATTAGAACAGTATCGAATATAGAACTTTAGATCTAAAAAATTGGAAAAGCCAGTGTCACAAAATTAAACAGATTCAAACAGATTTCTGAGGTTGATAAACATCTCTTTTCATGAACTTCCACTTAAAATATTTACCAAACTTCTAAATTAGCAGGTTATGACCAAACAGTATTTTTGGTAGTAATTTTCAAGTCTGTTACCTGTACTTAAGTTTCATTTTCATGGCTCAGAATTAGACTATGCATAAAGAAAACGGATGAGGTCAGATCTTGAAATCCTCCTTTCTAGCCAAAATCAGAAGACAGCCACTCCCTCTTCAAATCAGATTTCTTTACAGGAATGACTTTGTTTAGTTACCTACAGCTTTTGGATTGACTTTTGCCGCAGTATTTTATAAGGTATAGCCATGAAAGCCAATAATCTTTAGCTGGAATATATGAAACATTAGATCAGAATGAACTTTTGGGACTTACGCATACCTTGTGTTCTTTAATGTTTTTTGTGTATTTTCTTCCAATTTTTTTTTTAACATAAGGAACTTTGTCCTTTATTTTTTGTGCCCTTACAGCCCTCCCCACTTCTCCTCCACTGGTCACAATGACCACATTAGGAATGGACATAGAAGTAATAGTTCACAGTTCGAATTAATTTCCTAAACCAGACCTTTCAGTGAATGCTTTATTTTGCAAACTCAACTCGTTTTTAATAGTGAGCTTTGTAGGACTATTTACATTCTTCAGAAAAAGGAACTAGAATTTCTCCAGTTCAAAATTCAACTTCAGGTTGACATGCAGATAGATGTAAGATTGAAACTTGGGGGAAGTAAGTTTCCTATATTACTTGTATTGTGAGACTCACTTTGGAAAAAAAATGTCTGCAATTTCTAGAGTAGTTATGGAGTAATTGGTAAAAGGGAATTTGACCTCAAAGATTGCTCTCAAAAAACTGTCAAAAGCAAGGGCTTTAAAATTTTCAAGCTCAGTGCTTCCTAAATAATTAGACTTTAGTTCGTGAAGTATGTGAGAATTGATGTGTCTTCTTAAAAAAATAGCTTTTTGCCCAGAAGGACTACCAAATAATAGAGTGCCAAAGATTTAAGGTATCTCCAGAAATTGAGAGCAATGAATCTTTCTTTAAAAGTCATAATCTCCAGTGATTTCACTTTTTAAAACCTCTCATTTATCATGAGCAGTCAAGTTCTGGATAGTTTCCTGGATCTCAGTTTTAAAAATTTCACTAATACCAGGGGACTCAATCACAGAAACTAAATGCCGGAGAGGCATATTCGAGTAATCAATCCACTAGTCTCTGTCAACTTTCTCTTAGGGAAAAAACCTCCTTTTGTTTTTTCCAACCATTTCCAAAGCCTCCAAGTTGAAGACAAATGATGACTGAGGGAATATATACGAAGCTTTATTTCTTATTGTGTAGAAAGGAGGGTAAAGGCACTGAGGCTATGTGCTTTGGGATGCTGCAATAGACTTGGTTGTTTTCCCCATCATTTTACAAGACTATATAATTTTAAATTAGTTTCATATTTACCTTTCTAAGTGACTCATGTTGGGAACAATTTGAGCCAACTCAAGATAATGATTGTGTTTGGGTTTTAAGAAAATACACTTCCTCTGAACTTTTTGCACACATTTTCAAGTTTGTAACTCTGCCCTTTACATGACCATTATAATTGGTAAATTTACGCTATTTATAATGATTTTTTTCAAGTTACCAGTGAATGTTATTTTCACTTCTCCCAATGTCTAAGCAAGTGACTGCCTCTTTTTTTCTCCCTCACTTTTCACATACAGAAGTGGGTCTAACTCACTGTTCCTTGTAACAGGTAATATAAATCAATAAAATATCATTCAAGTATTGATACTTTTTGAGAAAGAGGTTAGAGTCATACTTAGTGGTATCCAGCAGTAAATGTCTTTAGCCTTTGGATCATCTAGCACAATGATTGTATTGATCTGAAAGGTACCTACTTGATATTTTTATTTTTATTGCTCTGTACTCATATTTTGAACAATTTTTATTACTATTACATCTATCTACTTATTTGTTCCTAATTGTACAATCATAGGGAGACTCTTTTAATGTTTGCTAAAATTGTTTATCTTAATTAGTAGTAGTATTTATATTTATAAAACAAAGTTTGCAACTGAAACATTCTTTTAACTGTGCCCTCCAATTTGACAGTTTTCTTTTATATATATATATATATTTTTAATGTTGAGCTGACTGTCAACTTCCATTGAGTGTGAGACATAGTAACTTGATGAATCATTGTTACTACTACTAGTTATTTTTGTTGTTTTTGTCTTTCGCTGGAAATTGGATTTTCAGTTAAGGCTCGGACTTAACAGTATGTCACTAAACAACTGTAGATTTTGTTTGCAAGATTGCTATAGTAAAGTTTAGAATTTATAGTCTTATTTTTAAAAAATTCTCAACAGAGGTCATTTTGAAAGAACAATAAAAGGGTTCAGAAATTTGAGAGTAATCTGGATCAATCATAAGATTCTGGCAATAGGCAGGAGAGTTGAGTTTCCTCATTTATACCAGTTTGATAGCCATATAAGACTGTACAATTTTTCCATTCTTTGAGGCTATTTACCATTTCATGCTGTGGAGCTGAATATTGTGACCCTATAATATATTTCTAGGGCACCCCAGTAAAGATAGGCAGCAATCAAGGTTTTAATTGTTATATATGCCTCTAGGAAATGCTGATCCTTTGGGCCATTCCATCTTTTTTAGCCAACTCTTCCACACCTATTAAGATCCGTAACCATAAATAATTTATCATTTGGTAAAGAACATTTGTAGTCAGAGGCAAATTATTAAACCTTAATTCCCTTACCTGTAAAGTAGGAATAATAAGTGCTTCTTAGAGTCATGAAGAGTATTAAATGAGATAATCTATATAGAGTACAGTACCTGGAACATTGTGATTACTAAAAAAATTTGTATTAAATTAGTTGATTTGTAGTTCAGGAATATTTGTATGTGTGTACAAGTGTATTTTGTACCTCTGTTAGACCAATTTCTATCAGTGCCCATGTAGTAATTTTTTTTTTTTTCAGATGGTCTTGAGTCAGTTTAAGGACCCTTACCTTGCTTGTTTTTGTTTGGAATTCCTTTTCCTTTGGAACTCAACATTGTGGGAAATGTTCCCTGATATTTCATGATATCATTTATCTTTACCTACTTTTTGGTTTGCCATCTCCTAATATTCCTTGACCATATGCATCTCATTTATATGGTTTGCTTAGTCCTAATGGAAAAGAAGACCAAGTACATAGGGTGAAGGATTATGAGAAGCAATATGTGTAGTGGCAAGAAACCTGGACTAGGAGAACTCACATTACCTCTGATGTTGGGTGTATGATCTTGGGCATATCCCTTTTTTTAAAGACCTCTATTATTAGTTATCTGCTCTGGAAAACAAGAGATTTGAACTGGTCTCTTAATTTTTGCTTCAAAGCCTTCAAAAACTTGAAGAGAAAAGGCAGATCCTTGACTTGTTGGCAAAATGTTAATAGGTAATTCTTAATTTTTAATGACCTACTGAAGAAGGGCATGCTCCTTAGGTACCTAGGTCAAGCAAACCACTGTTATACCACCACCTCACTAACACATTTGCTTTCCTGTGCACCACCAGCGTAGACAGTTATACTATCAAGGCCATTTTCAAGCACTAGAATTTAGCCCTTTATAATAGCCTGTTCCTCTCAATTAATGGTTTCTAAAATACCTACATGGCGTGTGATGGGCATGTTTGTTTGTTTTCTTATAATTCACCGTTGGGGTAAATTTTGCCCACAGGTCAATCTGTGAATGACATGGTAATTCTAATGAAAGTCATTATTCTGATTCTATAGCAATTTCTGATATTTGGACATTGTAGCTTTAGAAAAATAACACCTCTGAGTATACTTTCTGAGATCCTCAAATCTGGTCTGAAGTATTACAGATGTCCATCCTCCATTTGGGTACATAGAAGATGCCATCTGTATTGCTCAGTGCTTCTTTTTGTTTTCCATTTTCTTGACTTTTTTCTACTTCAGGTTCAGTTTTCCAGATCTGTCCATTTCCATGTCAGATACATATAAAATATTGGCCAGCAATTGAAAGTAGCTCGTGTTTGTTAGAATTTAAAATGAATAAAAATTTCACTGATTCATCTGAGGATGTGGCTTGTCATAGTTTGTGCAGGGTCCAAGTTTTCTAGAACTTTACAGTTTTGGAGTGACTTTCATTTAAAAAACAACAACAAAAAGAAAACTAACTGAATAAACCTAAATCAACATTTGTTGGTTTGTTTTTTAACCAAATACGCTTTTTTGAAGCCTTGGCATATCTTTATTCTTTTAAATATGGGACAATAGGCCTGGTACTTGAACATACATACATCTCTTTGCTTATGTTATAGAGAAAGCAGCTAAAATGCCAAGAAATTTTAAGTTTGGAAAGACTTTTTATAAGAAATAACTTCTTATAAGATATATATATATATATTTTAACCATTCCCAGCCTAGAAATAATACAAACCAGATTGGGAAGGAAGCTCTGATAGAGTAAAATAATTAAATTGAATCACCATTTATGGAGTATTCTGCCTTTATGGAGACGACAAAGAGGGTCCCAGTCATCAAGCTTGTGAAGTGGTCAGTAGCACCTCAGGTTGGATTTTTTAAAATAACACTTTATGGAGATAAAATCATGTATTAGTTTCTCAGCTACTAAAACAAATACCATACAATGGGTTGGCTTAACAACAGGAATTTATTGGTTGATGTTTTCAGAGGCTAGAAGACTTGCTTCCTCCCTGGGTCAGTATCCAAATGACTGGTTGGCAGTCTTTGGGGTTCTTTGGCCTTTCTGTCACATGGCAACACATATGGTGGCATCTTCTCCTTTCTCTTACAGGTTCTTTTGACTTCCAGCTTCTGGATGCTCTCTGTGTCTTCTCTTTCTGTATGCAGTTTTCTTTGCTTATATGGACTTAAGCCATATTGGATTAAGGCCTGCCCTCATTCAATTTGGGCACCCCTTAACTAATACATCTCCAAAGCTCCTGTTTACAAATGTTCACAGGACTAGGGGTTGGGACCTGAACATACCTTTTGTGGGAGACATGATTCAGTCCCCAAGAATTCACATACCATATAAATTTCCCATTTAAAGTGTACAATTCAGTGGTTTTTAGTATATTCACAAGAGTTGTGCAACTATCAACACAATTAATTAATTTTAGCACATTTTTGTCACTCTCCCCAAAAAACAAAACCCATTAGCAGCCACCCTCATTTTCTCCCAAACAACTCCTCCAGTCCAACACCCCACTAATCTACTATCTGCCTCTATAGATTTACCAGTTCTGGGTATTTCATATGAATGGAATAATAAAATATGTGGTCTCTTTTGTGACTGGCTTCTTTCACTTATAATAATGTTTTCAAGGTTCATGCATGTTGTAACATGTATCAGTACTTCATTTCTTTTTATTGCCAAGTAATAGTCCATTATATGGATATACCATATTGTATTTATTCATTCTTCAGTTGATGGACATTTGGGTTGTTACCACTTTTTGGCTGTTATGAATAATGTTACTATGATAATAGCCAAAAAATGGAGATGACTCAGCTGTCTATCAAAGTTACAGCCACACTATGGAATAGTACTCAGCAATAAAAAGGAACACACAACAACCAGGGTAAATCTCCAATGAATTAGACTAAGTGAAAAAAGCCAATCCCCAAAGGTTGCATGTTGCATGGTTTCATTATTGTAATATTCTTTAAATGACATAATTATAGAAGGAGAGGACATATTAGTGGTTGCCAGGAATAAAAGAGAGGTGGGGGCAGAAGGGAAGTTGGTGTGGCATTAAAAGGCAATATGAGGAAGCGGGAGTGGCTCAGTGGATAGAGCCCCTGTTTACCATATGGGAGGCCCCGGGTTCGCTTCCCGGGGCCTCCTTGTGAGGGCAGGCCGGCCTGCGCGGCGCGAGGGGCTGATGCAGCGGGACCTCACAGCAAGGGGAAGATAAGCAGACACGGAGAAGACACACAGCGAATGGACACAGCAAGCACAAGCAG
>JAQZBX010017552.1:0-35443 GCA_029593785.1 Cabassous unicinctus | reverse complement strand
AGCTTTCAGCTCTTCTGGGTATATACCCAGTAGTGGAATTGCTGGATCATATGGAAGATCTATCGTTAGTTTTCTGAGGAATCGCCAAACTGTTCTCCACAGTGGCTGGACCATTCCACAATCCCACCAGCAGTGGATGAGGGTTCCTATTCCTCCACATCCTCTCCAACACTTATAGTCTGCTGTTTTTTTGATAGCTACCATTCTGATGGGTGTAAGATGGTATCTCATTGTGGTTTTGATTTGCATTTCCCTAATAGCTAGCGATGTCGAGCATTTTTTTCATGTGCTTTTAAGTAACTCTCACAGCTAACAAGTGTTGGGGCAAGAGTTTGATTTGATGAATCTGGCTCCACATTACCCACTATTTTTATTTTACTTTTATAAATTTTGATACAATTCCTATTCCAAACTTACAGAATAGTTGAAAAAGTTGCAAAAAAATAAATTTCTATATTCTCTTTGTTCCTAGATACAAGTCAAGTTTCACTAGTTGTCTCAATAATGCCCTTAAAGTCTAAAGGGTCTGAGGCAATTTAGCATAGGGAAAAAGGAAAGTCAGCTGGGACCCGGCAGAGAACATGGCCATGAGACCCCACCTGGAAACCCCCTCAGGAAAGGCTACTACTAAGAACAAAGCTGGAAAGACCCCACCGAGACCTTGGCCACAAGGTCCCATTTGGAACTCTTAACCTGGTCAAGGGAAAGCCCTGGTTAGCTCATTATTGGTCCCCTGAGAGCTAATAGGCCAGGCACCAATCAGAACAGCAAGCAGCTGGGGGTCATCCCCAACATTAGGAAAGGAGGAGGAAAGGCCTGAAAAAGCCCTAACCTGCGGCCCCACAGGCGGGTCTCACCCTGTAGCATGCCTGCACCCATGTCTTGGGTTGTGTACTTACCTCTTTTCTCATTTCTTAGCAAACTTTTTACTCCCTTACCTACCCTATGGCATGTCCTTAAATTCTTTTATGTGGCATAGCCAAGCACCTAGAAGCCCAGAACCCAGAGTGTTCTGCTTTCAGGTCCAATCCAGGATCATAGTTACATCCAGTTGTCACAGCTCTCAAAGTCCTTTAATCAGAAGCAATTCCTCTGTCTTTGCCTGTGATTAAACAAAAACACAAACCACAGGACAGTGATGTTTTAGAATAGCCCCATTTTAAGGTGTGTCTGTTTCCTTATGATTGGACCTAGGCTGTGCATTTTTGCATGACGCTGTGTTCTCCTCATTGTATCCTATTAGATGGAACATAAATCAACATTGGGATAAATATGGTGTTAACTTTGATTTAGATCATTTCTGCAAGGATTTTCCCATATAAACTTACTTTTCTCTCCTGGTAATTAATAAACACTTTGTGATAAAAATTCTGAAACTGTAAAATGCTACCCTTCATTGTACTTTTATCCTTGATTTTTAGCATCCATTATTTTCTTGCCAGAATTAATTACCAATAGATAATTAATACCATTTATCTATCTAGCAATCTATCTATCCATCCATCCATCCATATCTATCCATCCTTCTCTATCTACTTATTATCTTTCTAAACAATGAGTTTAAATCATTTCTCTAATTCCAATCCAACACCACAGAGTTCATTCTATCATGCCCCTTCCATATTTGTACTCCACCAAACATGAGAAAATGGCTCTCATTATCCTCATTATATTTTGTTATTTGCTCAGTCATCTGGCATATAGTTACTCTCCTGAGCTCAGCAGGACCGCAGTTCCAGAAGGATGATGGACACTTTCCCCATGTGGGCTCTGACCCCTGTTTTCTCCCTTTCAACTCCATTCTGACACCTCTGTATTTGTTTCTTTTTAAATTCACCTAGTTCTTTATCATAATTTCTTCTCTCTCATTTATTTTTTGTTTGCCTTTTATTTCTTTAAACAATCTACAAGTAGCTATTTTATATTATGTATGTGATAATCTCAATATGTGAAGTCTTTGGCTTATTAAATTTTTTTTCATTATTTCTGTTGACTGTCATTCCTGGTAATTTGGTAATTCATTTTATTGTGAGCTAATTTTTAGTTTATCTCAATCACTGGGAGGCATGAAGTTCTACATAAGGGTTGCTACCCTCCCCCATCCCCCCCCCCCACTTTGCATTTGCTTTGCGATCAGATGTTACTGGACACTACTGATCTGATCCCAGGTTTGGTTTGCATTTGTCTTCAGAGCTACTCAGGGTTCTATGCTCTTAGCAAAATTTCAATCCTTCTATAGGGTTCATGTCTATTTTTCCCTCAATCTCATTCTCTCTCTCTATGTCTCTGGATAGGTGTCTATGTATATAAGTATGTAAATATGATCTCATCAGACGTTAACATTCTAATATACCTATAGTAGATATATTTTATAGTTACAGCTTTGTTTTCTTGCAAGTGGAAATTCACTATACGCTCTTGCATTGTCAATTAAATGAAACACCCTTCTCTGCTGATTAGATGATAGGTGAACTTTGTTGTATTAGTTTACTATCATTTTTAAACTCTAAAAGTTTTACCCTTTTTTCCCTTTTCCATTGATCTACTTGTTTATTCTAATGTCAATACCATACTGTTTCATTCAGAGGGATTTTATGAATTTTAATAGTGTTGTAAGGGCCACTTTCACTAGTGTTTCTTTGCAAAAGTGATACTGAGCAAATGTGGGTTCTTTCTCCCCACGCACTTTAAAGGTCTGTTCCTGAGACACTGGGGTTTCAAAGAGAGAAGGAGTTTATTTGTTTGCACAATCAAAGGAAGTCAGTGGGCTTGAGCTCCCCAAATACTGCTGATACACAGAAATTCTAATATTTTATAACATCAGGATTCTATTGAGTAATTGGTGTGAAGTTGGCACAGGTTTCTTCATTAATAAACACTAAGGGGTTGATCAGGATTGGGGTAGGCACCAAACCAGGATAAGTCACAAGGTTCTGGGATAGGAAAGTACAGAGTAGAGGTCAGTTACAAGGTTTTCCTATTAAATAGGAAGGTGGAGTTGTTACCATTACAATAGTAAGTATACACAAGGATGAGCCTAATCTATAAATAAACAAGGGTAAAGTCAATCTAGAAGTACCATCACAGTAATAAGTATACACAAGGGTGAGGCTAAGTCTACAGGAACCATAAACAGGGGTGAAAGCACTCTAACTTCAGTAATTTCAGTAATTTCAGGTATTTAGGTATTACTTTTTGCTATTGGTAATATAAAAGCATCTTATATAATGATTTAGTAATCATTAGTATTTATAAATTCTTACCCCTCGGTTACAAAATATTTCTGTACATATATTTGCCTATGAACTTAAAGCCATATTATATGCTTTCATAGAAGACAAAATGGAGTTGTCATAATAAATGAATTAAAGTATTAAATTTATAAAAGAGTCATTCATAGTTCTTGTCCCAATTTGAACGGGTACCTTTTAATTTTCAAACCTAACTGGATACTTCTGGTATGTTTTATAAATTCTATTAAGTTTTTAGTAGAGGATATTGTTTGTTCAGGTGTGTAATCATATCACATTTGAATATAAGTAAGTTGTTCTTTTTTTTCCATATTTATTCAAATTTGATAATTTACTTGTCTTATTGCCCTTGTTAAACTCCTCCAAAACAATGTTGAATTTGACAATGGTAGATGCCCCATTTTTTTGCAGAGAATGAAAAGAACTTTTAACTTAGTGTTGATATTTACTTTTCATGTGCTATGCTGAAAATGCAATAAACAGACTTAGAAAGAGGGTGCAGAGCAGGCTTCCTGAGCTAAAGTTGCATTACTGCAGGAGCAGCACCAAAAGAGGCTCGAAAGGGTGAGCTGGGGGGGAGCAGCTTACATGGCTGCTCGAGACAAAGGGAAGGTGTGGGGGGAATGGGGAGGGATCAGGGGGACATGCATTATGGTTAGTCCGTGTGCTCCGTGAACTGCAGGGTCTATAAGGGCTGTGGGCTGTTTGAGCAGGGTGACCTTAGGCCCAGTTGGTTAATTAGCAAGCAGGATGTTGGTGTAAGACTGTGGCCATTTGGTGAAGATCAGCAGACTTTGCTGGTGTCAGCCTGAACTCTTTGATACAGCTCTTCTTCCCAGGCTGGGGCAGAGGTTTTTATCAGCACCGCAAAGGATTACTGGTATGTCAGCCTGCTTCAGTTAGCCTCTGTTTCTCCTTTATAATCCCATGGATAAAATGCAAGCTCGAGCAAATGAAGATTTTCTCATTCCAATTTCACACATAGTCCACCATTTTAAAGAAATTTTTGTCTATTCATGCTTCAATACTTTTTGGCATTTATGAATAATAAGTGTTTTTTCTTTTTTGTCGATATATTATATGTTAACAAATTTTTAAAATTTCTTTTTGCACTCCACTCCACAATTTATGCAGTTGGTCCTGTTGTCACACCTTACAACACTCTGGGCCATGTGTGCCCATGTTTGTATGCCAGCATAAAATTAGTGACAGACTTTTACTTAACTTTAAAATATATTCTGTGGTAGTCTATTTATTTACTATTTACTATCTGTAAAATATCCTAGCCAGCAAGGTTCTGTCTTATTTTTTTCTTGCAAAGAGGAAAGCAAGACTCAGAGTAGTAATTTGACCAAACTAGCACAGCTGGTAAGTGGTAGAGCTGATGTCAAGCCAGACTTTTCAGACGTCAAATAGTAAGTTGCTTCCTCTGTAACATGCTGCCTTTCACATAAGCTTATTCATACCCTGAACACATGCCTGTGTAATTGCTACCACTTTAAGACTGCCATAACTGCCAACTTGTGTGTGTGTGTGTGTGTGTGTGCGTGTGCATGTGTGCAGGTATGTAGGGTTGTGATGTTAAAACTGAAGTATTTCTCTTGTATTGTGAAGTTATTTTTAAACTTACTTATTGAGTAGCAGATTGTGACAGATTTTGATCTAAGTAATAGGTATAAAATAATGAACCAAACAAATAAATATTCTTGTTCTCATCCCTCCCTCCATTCCTCCCTCTCTCTCCTTCCTCCCTCCCTCCCTCCCTCCCTTCCTTCTTTCCTTCTTTTCCTCCCTTCCCTTCCCTTCCTTCCTACCTTCCTCTCTTCCTCCCTTTCTCTCTTTCTCTCTTTCTCTCTCTCTTTCTTTCCTTCTCTTTCTCTCTCTCTTTGAGAAATAAAATACATTAGTGAGTTACAGAAAACACATAGTTCTTAAGCCTACAGTTTGATGATTTTTTGCACGTGTGTAATACCAATGTCGCCACTACTCAGATATAAAACATTACCAGCATCCAAAGGTCCCCTAATGCCCCCATTTTTGGAGTTTTAATCTAACGTCTATTTAGACAGTAATGAAAGAAAAAGAGAATAAGTAAATCACATAGTATATTTGAAGATAAAAACTTCTAAATAAAAAAATAAAGCTGGGAAGGGCGATAGGAAGTGCTGGAAAGAATGAAGTGATTTTTAAAAGGTGGTCAGAGAAGACTTTACAGAGACGACTTTTGAGTAGAATCTTAGAGTAGCTAAGGAAGTAGACCTTGCAGTTATGTGGAAGAGATGCTTCTCAGAAAGCATGGAAAGCAAGTGCAAAGACTGGACCCTGAGACTGCCTGGCCTGCTCTGGGAGGAGCAAGGAGGCTCTGGGCTGGAGCACTGGGAGCAAGGGGGAGAGTCTAAAGCTTTTGAGAGGAGCGACTCTAAAATCGATTGCTCTGTTAGATCAGCTGCTTAAGTGGGAAGTTTCCCATCATTTTCTTTAGAACTAATTAATGGAAATAATTTTTTCCCTGAGGATTTGTTGTGAAAACTCATTTTATTAAATGTATGATGATAAAAGAGGCTAGTGTTTAAAATTCTTATTGACTAAATAAATAAGCAAAAATGTTAGCAACCCTATGTTCATCCCAGGAAAGATAGCACCTATTCCCACCTTTTGGAATTTTACTAATCCTTTAAACTTAGAACTATGGACACTGTTACAGTTAGAAAACCATCCTCCTGGCTAGCATTCTCTGACTCAAAACCAGGTGCAAGGTAGGGGAAGATGAAAAATGTGTTTCCCATAATTCTACATTTCCCACATAACAAAGTCAGTTTAGCCTTGGGGCACAAGGTTTGATGGTGAAGACCACAAGTCGTTTCTTTACTCCAAGGTTAGAAAGCACAACAGGGTAGCTCCTGGGCATATACAGAGATCAACGATAGTCAAACTCTGTCCCCAGAAACACCAGGAAAATGTGTTGGGACTTTCAAGAACATTTGATGACCATTTCCTTACAATTTAGCTTGAGCTTATGCAGAACTTGGAAGCAAGTTTATCCTGTTCTATTTAAGGAAAAATATATTCCAATATTGCCCTGTGAGTTCTTAAAAACAATTATCACTTGCACCTATTTCCTTGTATCCTTTACAGTTATTTCCTGGAAACTGCAGATGAAATAGAGAAATGAATTGAATCCCAAGGGTGCTGATAATGCTTTGGTTAACTAGAACACCTTTAAAGAAGTAGCTATGTTACACATACACGGGTAAGAACTATATAGAGAGATTTCTTTTATCTGTTTCACATACTGTGTATCACAATGTTGTGAATGCCAACTTTCACATTGGACAACCCCGAATCAGGCAGACAGCTAGAGAATATTTTGAATGTAAAGGAGAAAGTCTGGGAACTCATGCTGACCTCAAATTTAAAGCTGGTTCTAAATTCACCTTTTCCTAGTAAAGTTGTCCTCTATTCCCTTTATTTTGTTTTGTTTAGGAATAAAATAATCATTTGGCACCCCATCCCTCAATTTTCTACTGTCAAATAGATGCTATACCTTGTGGTAGTGCTGGATTCTAGTCCCAGCTTTGCCATTTATTTACCGTGTTACTTTGGCAAGTGGCTTTATATTCCAAATGTCTGAATCCATATTTACAAAACTGTGCATAACATTTACCTACATCACCTCATATGTGTGATGCAGTGGAGGGTATTGCATGTAGAAGAGCTTTGATAAATGTAAGCCAGTATCAGTATAAGGGCGATATAAAGATTTTATTCCATAAATTCCTGGAATATACCAAGTGGCCCATAAATACTAGTGGAATGAATGAATGAAAAGAAGAAATAATGATAGTTGGATGAATAGATTACTACAAGGGTAGGACAACCATCAAAACTTGAGTCATTTGCTCTCATGAACTGTCTCTTACTGCTCACGCTATGCTGCTGTTCTGTGCAGAGATACAACCAGATGAAACCTCAGCTGCAGTCCTGTTTTCACCTGTCACTTGTTACTCTCAAACTGAAACTATAGCAGCTAAAGCTGATAACCATCCATCCTCTCAGGCTGCAGTAGATGCATGCGGCTTGAGGTGTTTGGTCTTTAATTGCTTCCTCCATCTGTTTTTCTTTTCACGCCCTCTTTACTAGCTTTAGCTAGTAAGCCACTTCACTGTTTTTGCTGTGCTCCCATGCTCCCCTGGAACACACTACACATCCTCTTCTCCAGCTACTTTCTAAGTAAACCAAGGAAAACAATAAGGACTATTTTTAAGTCAATCCTGCTCGAACAGAATATTTTCTAGATGTTTCTTAGTAAAAGACTTTAATTGCAAGTCTGTAAGATACAGATATGACTCATTTATTAAAACCTTCTCTACTAGCACAAAACAAACCTTCAGTGTCTGACCTCTGGAAATTTTCATCAAATCTCTATAAAATCACCAAACACTGATGAAACAGCACTGCTTGGTCAAAGAGTCATTTGTAATCTACAGATGTTACAGAGCTGTTCTCCCAAGTGCCTAGAAGTTTCTAACCAGATGAGATATTCCTCTTAGCTACAGAGGAAAATATATTCCCCAATATGATATAAACTATACATGGTTAGTAGCAATTTGCTGTGAATATCATGGTCCAACCTATTGAAGTTTAAAAAGTGGCAAGAATAGGAGAATTGCCACTAGGAAATAATGACCAGTTGCTAAGACATCTTCTTAGGTTGCATTTATCTTAGTGAGTTTCTCATCCTCAGCTTCAAAGCCTTTGAAGCCTTAGTTCTTTCACTAAGAAACAGTAGATTTGTCTCTCAGAGATGGAATCAGACTACTAAACTCACAAAAAATAGACATGTTTAAACTAACAAGGCTACTCACTAAGGATCACTGGAAACACACACACACAGATTTCCTCTGGGTGACAAAATTTTAGCTTATCAAGACTGATTTTCCCTTCTCCCAAACCTGCTCCACCTACCCTTCTCCATCTCAATTAACAGCAACTTCATCTTTCTAGATGCTCAGGTAAAAAATTGTCTAGTCATTCTCTGACTCTTGTCTTTCTCTTAACCTCACATCCAATCCATCAGTTTGTTCTCTTGACTCAACTTTAAGAATATATCTAGAATAAGAATTAACCAACTTTTCTGTAAAGAGCCATATATTACATATTTTAGCTTTTGCTGACCATGTGGTTTCTGTTGCAACTACTCAACTCTTCCGTTCAGGCAGGAAAGCAGCAATAAACAATATGTAGACAAATGTGTGCGGCCAGTACAAGTAAAACTGTATCAACACGAATAGGCTAAGGGCCGGCTTGGAGCCGCAGGTCCAATTTTGCCTGTTTCTGCATTCTTACCTAAGTTTTTGTCATGTGATATTTTCTCATTTGGTCTTACTCTCAGGTAAGCCATCAATAATGAGAACCAAAGCTGTGGCTTCCTCCACTTTTAGGATGATCTAGGCAGACCCTTAAAATCATAAATACCACTTACATATTTTTAGAACCTTCTTTGTCTCATCCATTGATTACCTTAGGTAATCCTCAGAAATCCTCTGGATGGTGAGTATCATCCATGTTATTCAGAAAATAAACTCAAAGAGGTTGATACAAACTTCATTAGGTCACACAGGTAATTAGTGACAGAGTGAAGATTTGCATACACTTCTATTTGATTTAATAACCCTTGCTTTTTCATTATATCACATCCTCTTGTGGATGAAAATATCTTTGATAATCACAGGAGTGATTTTTATTATTGTAAATATAAGCAAGATGAGATTCAGTGTAGGAGACCTCTGAACCCCTCCTGGAAACATAGATTAGCCATAAAATATCCTATCCTGTCCCATACTATGCTTTCTTCATAACCCAGAACCTCATACAATTCCGATATAAACTATATAAGGCTGATATTGTTAATCCATCTTAAACATAAGAAAGCCAAGGTTCAAAGGGCTTAAGAAATGTTTCCAATTTTAGGATCCTAGTTCGAGGCAGGTGAGCTTGGTCTGTCTGACACTAAGGCTTTAGGGTGAGGAGGATGGTTATAAACCCATATTCTTAGGTAATATGCTGAGATGTATACATAATAAAGGGCTACTATTTGGTATAAATTTGTTGAAGTCAAAAGAGGGTTCCAAGTCCTTTCATCATACTGGAATATTGGTAAAATAAAGGCATTTCTTAGATCGGACTTGGGTATTTTTCCTGTTAGAGATCTCCTGTATAAGAATGGGCTATTTTGTTTTGGATTTTGTCTAACACAATTTTTTTTTCAAAATTCAAGCTATTTAAAAATACGTCACCTGATGCCATCCATCTATTTGCCCTCTCATTTCAAAATTTCCTGTGGGCTAATCCTGCTTCCCCTTCTGTTCTTTATCAACAAGTATTTCCCTTTGGGATCTCATCCAGTCACACTATTTTCAAAGACCATCTCTACAGTAATGCCTGCCAAATTTTTAACTCCAGTCCGGATTGGCCTCCAGCAGTCCATACCAATATATCAAACTGCCTCATTGACAGCTTCACTTCAGTATTTAAATATTTCTTATTAAAAGCACATCAAACTTAAAATGGCCAAATATAATAGCTGATCCTCCTTAATAAGTGGTAAAATTATTTATCTTGTTGCACAAATAAAAAATCTAGGTATTATTTTTTATTCCTCTCCTGCGCCTTTGACACCCCATCTATCAGTAATTTCTATCGATTTAACTTCCAAAAACTATTCCAAACTCTATTTTAGCTACCACCATCCTGCTCCCAGCCACCATCTCATCTCACTTAATAATTAGTCAGGGAAACAGAACTGGCAGGAGATATGTGTATGTAATGTAAATATTATGAGATTTTTATTATCCATGGATAGTATTTTATCCCATCATGTAGGTCAAGCGTAGACACACTGCATGTACCATGCCCAGCCTTCTAGTTGAGAGGAATCTCGCCCCCTTGATGCTCTACATGTTTTTTTGTGTTGTTTTTTTTTTAAAGATTTATTTATTTATTTATTTATCCCCCCCTTGCTGCTTGTGCTTGCTGTGTCCATTCGCTGTGTGTCTTCTCCATGTCTGCTTATCTTCCCCTTGCTGTGAGGTCCCGCTGCATCAGCCCCTCGCGCTGCACGGGAACCCGGGGCCTCACACATGGTAAATGGGGGCTCTATCAGTTGAGCCACACCTGCTTCCTGTTGTGAGGGCTTGCTGCATCAGCCCACTAGGCTGCGCGGGCCAGCCTGCCCTCACAAGGAAGCCCCGGGAAGCGAACCCGGGGCCTCCCATATGGTAAACGGGGGCTCTATCCACTGAGCCACTCCCGCTTCCTCTACATGTTTTTAAAGATGGGGAGGGAGGTTACCTTGCAGCAATGGAAGCTGGCTTGCTGGGAAATGACTTTAAAAGAAAGGGGAGTTTCTGGAGCCCAGTAACTAGCATCATCCTATTCCTTCATTGAGCTAATGCAGACTTCTGATACCAGCTCTCTGTTGGCTGCCAAAAATTGGGTCTTCCAGATTTCTCTCTCCTCAAAATCTTTTTATACTTCTGTTCCTACGTAACTCTTTGAATTTATTTTATGAAAAACTACTTAACTGTTTCAAATGCCTTTTCAACATCTATCAATATAAACATATGATTTTTCTTTTCAAGTATATTGATGCAATTTATTTTAAGGACACATTTCTTTAAATAGAATCATATTTGCATTTCTGGAATAAACCCTCCTTGCTAATGCGTTATTAGTTTCCATAGAGCTGGATACTAGTTGTTAATAATTTATTTGGAAATTTGTGCTCAGTCCTTATCAATTTACTGGTTTAATTTATGTTGTCTCTGTAAAAGGAAATATTGCTGTATTTTTGTATAACCTGTCAGAGTTTAAAAACCATTGGGATTATTTGTTCTTTAAATTTAATTTGAACTTAACTGGAAAACCAGTGAGTTACATTGCCTTATTAATCCTGTCTTTTCAAGTTTTCCAATTTTTCTTGGGTCAATTTTGGTGATTTGTATTTTGCTAAAAAAGCACTCATTTATTATTTTTTTACTTTTAAAATATACTGCAATATAATTGCATGTAATATTCCATTTTAATTATTTTAATATGTTTTTTTCTGTTTTGGAGGTAATTTATTAGATTTTGTCTTTTTTAACCAGATCTTTCTCATATATTTTTATTTCAAAGTTTGAATATTTTAGAATATGTGTTAATATGACTCCTCTTTAATATTAAATTCTGTTGTTAATTCATGAACTCTTTTAATGTGAAAACTGGAGTATTGCTTCAAATTAGAGAATTTTTCTTAATTATTTCTTTGGCTATTACTTTCCATCTGCTTCATTTCTTCCTTCTGAAACTTAGTTATAGGCTAAATCACATTCCCCCCAAAGACCTTTTCAAATCCGAATCCCTGGTCCTGTGTTGTGAACTAATTTGTAAACAGGGTCTTTGAAGATCTTGTGAAACTTGGCCAGAGGAATCAGGGTGGGCCTTAATCCTCAGAAGCAGAGGAATTCAAGCAAGATCAAGATGAGACAGACGGCCATGTGACATGGGCAGTTACTGAGTTATGGATTGCCTGCAAGCGACCACCAAAACTCGTTAGACTTCAGAAAAAGCATGGCCCAGCTAATACCCTGATTTTGGATTTCTAACCTCCAAACCATGAGACGATAAATTCCTGTGGTTTAAGCCAACTAATCTGTGGTACTTTGTTATAGCAGCCCTGGAAAATTAAGATATTTTTACTATAATTTTTAATATCCTGATAGTTCCATCTTATATTATAATTAACAGTGTCTTCTCTCTAAATTATTCCTCTGGCAATTCTCTGGGTTGGTCTTTTATACCTTAATACAGTTTTCTTCAGCGTCAAATATGCGGTAATCACTGGGCATTCAATTGGATGATAATGCTTTTCAAATCTAAGAACTATTTTATGTCCTCATATCACTGCCTTTGCCTGAAAACCTGATCTCTTTTTATTTCATTAAGAATAAAAAGCAAATGCAATTTTCCCCTTAATTCCACAAAATGGTGCTTTTTTTGGAGACCCGATTGCTGAGATTTTTAGAATTGCTAAATCCTTTCATATGTCCTCATTTATTGGTATCAATTCAAAGGCAGTTGTACTTCACCTATTGCTAGGAATTGAGAGTAGCTCCCTTAGAAATTAATGCAGTCACTTGTGGGCTTAACCAGTGTGTGTTATGAAATAGCTTTACCTTATAAGTCCATAGGTCAGAAAATAGCATGATAAGCCATTCTCTTTAGAGTTTATACAAATAGCAGCTTAATCTTTGTATTTGACTTTTATCTTCTGTACAATTTCCCAATAAATGTTTCCACATTTCAGATAATTAAGGTAGAAAGCTATCAGTCATGATATGGAGTTTTCCCCAATTATAATTATTATCATCAGTTCAGTGTGGAAATTGGAAAACTAGTTGCACTCGTGGGCTTTGCCATTCTAATACTGGTGCCTTGTTTAAAATCATTATGACCATTCCACAGAATCTAGAAACTTGAACAGGATATTTAGTTCTGAATTTCCAAGAACACTTTGAAGTGGCACACATAGACATTATTATACCTGTTTAACAAAAGAAAAAACTGAGGCCAAACTTTAGATATTCAGATTCTTACTCTAATGATATTTTCACTCAAAAGCATTTTGTCACTAAAGTTATCCACAGAATTTTGATACAGAATGACTGGTCATGTAGTTTGCTGACCTCTGGTGTTATAAGGATATTTTATAATACAAGCTCAACCCTTTAGTTTATTTTGTAGTATTCCCTATATGTAGCCAACAAAGTGAGAGACTCAGAAACATAGCAATTTAGCCATGCCCTCAACCTGCTGTCCTCATGACAGTTCCCAACCTTTTAGTTTGGAAGTCAGACTAGAATTAAAATACTTGGCCTAAAAGAAGTTTTTGTCTCACTTTATATTGTACAGATAAAACGCTAAGAAAAAAAGTTAATATTTTACATGTCACATTAAGTGATAGAGTAGTGGGATTTAGAGTGAATAAGGTTAGTGTTACTATGGTGATACTTGGAATTTATTTGAAAAAGTCAAGTTACCGGAAGTTATGGGTCATCTTTAAGAAGAGTCATGGCAATCTGACAGAAGATCCTTCTTTGCTGTAAACTTTAAAAGTTCTTTTTGGATACTAGCTGATAGGGTTGTAGCTATTAGAGTAGTTAACAATAGCAACACTGATTATAATAGCAAAGCTCTTGTTGTTTTTTTTTAAACAAATCAATTTTATTGATACATTTTAATAAAGCATGCAATTCATCCAAAGTGTACAATCAATGCTATTTGATATAATCACATAGTTGTGTGTTCATCACTTCAATTATTATGAGAGCATTTTCATTATTTCAATGATAATAATAAACAAAAAACAGACAAACAAACAAGAAAATCCCTCACCTCTCAATCTCTCTATGCTTCCCCCACTGTACATAGCTGCTGTTTCTGGCTATTCGATCCAAAGTGTATAATCAATGGTTTTTAGTATAATCACAATGTTGTACATTCATCATCTCAAAAATCTTAGAACAATCTCATTACTCCAAAGAGAAAGACTCCACATGCCTTAGCTTTTGATTTTATATAGATGTACTCTGCTTTCTAAGTTCCAAGAATATACACACAAAAATCATGGTAAAATTAGATACCCAGACACCAGATCTTGTAATACACAAAGCACATACACAAATAATAATTGCTAAGAAATACATTTGCATACATAGTAAGGTACGGTGTATGACATCCAGTACTTTAATTTAGAAGCTATAATTAGCATTATGTGTGTATATATTAAATTATATCAGATATCTTATCACATTATGTCAACCTTTCATACTATAGCTATAAGTATTAGCCATCTTGTAGATACGTAATGAGTGCTGAAAAACTCCCTTTATATAAATTAGTACTTTTCACTTGTCTACTGAAAACTGCAGGGGACCTTCAGGCAGCCATATTTTACAACATAACCTTCCATCCTTGACCATAGTCAATTGGATGTTGGGTGAGAGCCTAACCTCCACTTAGCCAATTGAATGAGCTCCACTTGCGTAGGCAATTGATGTTTGGAATGCTCCCTAATTTTGCAAAGGAATTGAGCAAATAGTATCTTTTACTAAATAATAACACTTGAAATTAGTTTCATGTAAACCCAGAAAGTTATTAACTAATCTTCATATCACACAGACTTAAAGAAGACTGGAGGGAAAATAAAGTTGAGTAAATATCCTAAGAAGAAGTCATATGAGAGACATGAGAATTCCCTAAGATATTTGAGTGTTGCAGTTCATTCCTGATATCTGTGACTTCCCTGAGTGATACCTAAAATGCCTCCATTTGGATAAGCTTACAGGGCAGGGGCTTCTCACAATGTCCACTGGACGTAATTTCTTTACTGGCATAAAGCACCAACAGCTATAAATCTTCCATTTTTCCTTTCCCTGATGACATCATTTATTGCAGATATTCTGCCCCTCTTCCACCACCACATACGGGGCATTGAACCTGTTTTTCGGTCCTAGATTACCCAACCAGAAAAGCCACATCAGTACCTGATAGATTCCAGCTTTCAGCTGAGTGTAGAAACTGGAGAATCAATTTCTTTATCTTTTTTTTCACCTTTCTGACTCTGCTCAGTGCCATGATCTTCTCTATAGTGACCTGGGAAAGTGGGGAGATAGATTTAGGGTTTAGATAATATTCACCCTCATCCAGAGAATATAGCTTTTGATACCTCAATTCAATGGGAAACTCATTACCTATTAGACTCCCTACTTTCACTGGGCCATGCCACCCTGAGCAGCCACTGAATGGAAGTCTGAGTATGAGATATTGGTAAATGCTATTAGGGCATATGCAACATTTGTGCCTTGATATTATCTTCTGGTCATAGGATTACATTCAAATTGGAAATTTCCTGGCAGTTTCCTCCTGTGTTTTCAGCAACTCAATGCTTTTAATGCTCTTAATGTGATAAAAATATACATTTTTCATTGAAAAGTTTTATATAAATAACCTAGTCTGTTACACTAGAAAGGAGAATCTTAATTTTGTATGTCTTTCATTATTAGAGATGAAGGATATATTGATAAACTGCAAATGTTCATGTTAGGTTTAGTGAAGTATGTCATCAATTAAAAAGTATTAGGTAGTGTAAAGTAACAGTTAAATGCATGTGAATAGTCAGAAATGAATGTGGAGCTCCTTAGGTGGGAATCTGATGTGGGAAAGAAATACGGAGGAAAAAGGAAAAGGCGAATTGGTACTCTAAAAGCAAGCACTTCTAAGTTACATCTCGTGGAAAAACCTTTTCATAAATGGTCTATGTCTTCAGTGATCTACATATCTCATTCCCAAATCAGATGTACAAATTTTTCCTGAATGGTATCCAGGATTCAAATGCATAATTGTCTCTAAGTCATTCTGTGCAAATTTTGCCTGTAATCTAATAGATTGCTTCCTACCTTAGACAGACTTTTCATCTTGGACAATCAGATCAAGTCTACTTCATATGATTTTATAGATTGTACAATGCCCTCATCAAGGAGATACCATTCATACCATATGTTAGTGTGTTTTATATTATACTATATTATATATTGTTATTTGTTAGTGTATATAGTACACAAAATTTCTGGTAGATGACAGTAAAATATCTTAAAGAGGTAACTTTTTCCAAATGGTACAAATGCACATTTAGATTTAGAGTGGGTTGTGCCTGATCATTAAGTAGTATCTCAGGACAATGCCTTATAGTTCTTGCCACTCCATTCAGTGGAAAATCATGGTGCCCAGGTTAATGAATCATGTCAATTACGTGTCTACCAGCTGGAAAAATCCTAGATTTTTCCTGAAATGACATTCATTTTAGTCGTTCTTCCATATTTTTCTAATTAATTTTCATTAAAAAAATCATTGTAAATTGTGATCTCATATCGACAAAATATGTACAATCCAAGTTGAGAAAGGGAAGAAGCATAAAGATAATAGGGTAAGAAACCATAGAATTCAAGTGTAGACCCTTTTTATTCTGATTATTGAAAAATGCATTTTCAAGACTTTAATTTGCCCTTTGCCAAGATAGTTTAAAAGCAGTATTTTAGTTAGTTGTGCACTTTTATTTATAAAGAAACCTAACAAAAGAGCTAGCATCTGTTCACCTGATTTAAGTAGGCAGTGGTGACTGGAGCACTTCTCCAGCCAGGCCTCTTAAGCTAACATTTGGCATCTGCAGGGGGCATCTGGGCAGGTGTCTTAGACAGAGGCTGCTTGGGAACTGGCAGGAAACCAGAACTGCTGTGCATTTACCTTTAGTATTGCCTGTCATACATAAGAATGATCATTTGCTTCAGGGACGTCTCAGCAGGAAGGATTTGTGTTTGTCCTGCCAAGTGTATTATTGGGTTTTGAGCTTGAGCCAGCAGAGGTGTCCATTACTATATCCAATACTTTGTTTCTGAAACTAAATAATTCTAAATTAACCAAGGAAAACAATATTTTTCTAATGTACTTATTATTAAAAGATAAAGCAAAGTTACTTTGCAATATAAATAATTATTAATGAATCAACCTGAATTGTCATAAATTTGAGTTAATTACAATTAACTTTGTAATTTACAGTGTTTTCTTGGTGGTTGACCATGTTCTAGATGCCAAAGTTGATGTTTGAAAAGAAAAGGTACAAGTTTGGTGACTGGAAAGTCTCATGGCCTTATCTATAAATTATATAGGATGCATATCATGTAAAGGGATAACATTTTTAGAAAGGGACTGTATCATAGTGGGACAGAGGGTGGGCTGTGGTAGGCAGCTTCTGATATGGTTTTCAATGTTTCCTGCTTCCTGGTATTTATGTCCATGTGTAATCTCCTTCTCTTGTGTGTAAGATGGACCTGGCCACTTTCTTCTAATGCGTAGAATATAGAATAACAAGAAATGTCACTTCTGAGATTAAAGGATAAAAGACTATGACCTCTATTTTGTGAGCACTCTCTTCTTATCTGCATGTCTTGCTTGCTTTGATAAAAAGATATGCCAAGTTGGAGAGAACATGTGGAAAGGAGATAAGGGAAGCCCATGGACAACAGCCAGCTAGAAACTGAGGCTCTCAGTCCAATAGCCAACAAGGAACAGAATCCTGCCAACAGCTGAGTGACTTGGATGTAAATCCGGACCCAGTAGAACATTGACTGCAGCCCTGGCCAATGTCTCGATTTGAGCCTTGAGAGAGAACCTTGGCCAATACCTTGATTACCCCTTTGTTGGAGACCCTATGCTGGAGGAGGCCCAAGCTAAACTGTATTCAGATTCTTGACATGCAGAAATTATAAGATCGTAGATGTGGGTGGTTTTAACCTGTTGAATTTTTGTTACAAAACAAATACAGTATCAAAGTCCAGTCTTATCCATGAACTATTCATGAATACTGTTTAGAAATATTTCAGTTGGCTATATGTTTTCATAAAATGTCCTCAGATATATTTCTTGAGCCATTCTGCTATGGTGAGTCATCGTAACTATCCTCTTCCAAATTAACAATAGCCTTTTCTTTAGCACAGCAAATATCTGTCCTTGCCTCCACCATTCTCCTGGATTAGAAATTCTGGAATCAGTTCTGATTCCTTGCTCTATTATTTTCTCTCTTTTCACACAGAAATTTCTCATTTTCCTTTCATCTTTATTTCCATCATGTGGCCTGTATTACTTTCCACGTAAATGGTTGTGTTATCTCTTCTCAGCCTCCAGTCTATCCTCCTTTAGAAGATACTCTAAATATTCTAAAGGAAACCCTACTTATGCTGAGTGTGACATATAAACTTCCTCTTGTATTAAGTAGTTAGTGTCTCCCTAGGTTCTCTCTCCCCAGTTTTTCTGGTAACACTTCTCCATTCCAGTCACCCTGCCCCGACCGATTTCAAGTTGCCTGATAGAGGAAGTCAAACAAAAATTAAGAGCTTCTTTAAACTACCCATCTAAAATAGTAAAATTCTGAAGTCTAGCTTGCTTTGGCTAACATATTTTGTTCTGCAGGATTAGACATTGCTAAAAGACCCACATTTTTATTATGAATGAAATCGTTTATAGATTAACAAGGCTTTTTCTCATCTTGCAACATTTTGTCTTTTTCTTCTCCAGATGATATACAGAATTTTTATAATAGGATTTTCAGAGGAACATGAAATAGTAAGATGTAGAAAGAGCATGGAATCATTTGGAAACTTTTCATTTCCATTGAATAAATTTAAGCAATAAAAAAAGGGAAAATTTTAGATCACCGTTGATAAACATTTCTGAATTTGTGGGAAAGAGTACATCTTTCTCAATAACATCACTGAATTTCTTATAATATAGATATTATAATGATTAATTTGTTGAAAAGAACTGGAAATACTTTGTGAATTTCACAATGAGAGGGATTTTTATTTGGTTTTAGAGAAAAGAGTTTGTATTAATTTATTTTTGTTGTGCTGATGCTAGTTGTTATTGATTTTAGTTTTGACTAAATTATGCTCCTTCATTAGACGCTGTGGTGATCTGACTTCCGGAGAGGCATCACAAAGTCTATAGAAGTTCACATGTATTTGTGAGCCAGACTCCCTTCTTATTTTACTACATTTTCCCCATTCCCAGATGTTCAGCTGGAAGGATGTGAGAGATGGCTGCAAGTCGGAGTACTGGCAACAGGCTCCAGCAGCTGAGCTTGAGACAGCCTCAGGCTGCCCGGTGCCAGCGATGCCACGATAACCCGGAAGTACAAGCCAAGGAGGCAGCTGCGTGCAGGGCAAGGGTTAACAATGTTCTTCACAAATAAATAGCGCCAAGTCAGAAAGGTGTCAGGGCACGTGATCAGAAACTAAACCAAAGCAAAGCAAGGGATCTGGGAAGTAGAAGAAAAATCAGGGAAATCATTGAGACTTCATTTATCTGGTCCTCTAGATATTTCCATGATTCCTGCGAGAGAAGGAGCTAATCCAAATGGGACCGGTCTCTTCCCAGCATGCTCTCACCTTGACTATCAAGTGCAAAGTATTTTGTTTTTTTTTCCTCAACAAACTCTATTTTCCCAAAATGTGTAATTGAAATTGAAACCGCTCCTTGAACTTCTCTTATAGGTCTCAAACTGAACTAAAGTATGTTGGGGAGAGTGCTATGAAATGAATGACAGGAATTTGATTTTAATTTTATCCTATCAGTTGAAAAGACTGTATTCTTTCAACTTGTTTAGATGATTTTAATTTTAACCGGATCCTTTTTGTGCTTCCCCATTTAATTAGAACTTTTAAATACATGAGCTAAATTTGAAGCAGTAAGTTTAGATGTTGCTATTATAAGTGAGAAAACAATGACATACTAGCATGTGTAATTCAAAGGAGTAATTTAACCAAAATCAGTTTGGGGAGGGGGCTGTGGATTATAGTCTATGATTGCCAACCACTTTTAAAAATCCTAATTATATTTTAATTGTTTACAAACCCAAAGCACATAGGCATAGTAAATTATTGGTAATATATTAGATAAAATTAGTTCAGAAGTATTTGGTAGATAAATATAGAGAAATAAATGTGGCACAAGATAAGCCATATATGAATCATTGATAATCAGAAGTATTTTCTGAAAATGTCATTGTCCTCTTTATAAATAAAAATCAAATGCATCTATTCAGGTTAATTTTATAATCAAATGCAGACATTTTGAAATAATTACTTGATGTTGACTCATACCAAAAGTAGCAGGAAAACTGGAAAGTATGAATGCTTTGTTGTCCTTCCTTAGAAATTGTCATCAGTACACTACAGATATCAGTTTAACCATCACTCTTATTCTATATATTTCTATTACTTTTAAAAACCTTCTTAAAAACACTTCAGGATTTTTAACCTTCGGAAACTTGAATTCTGACATTGCCCCATTTAGAATATCTTTAGTTTGGCAATAATTCAGAAATTTGAAAATCTTTTTTAGTACATTTCACTTAAAATCTGTGTATGGAATTAAATTTTTGCATTTTTATAAAAGCCTGGTAATTCAGAAATGCAGTATTTATTTGGATTCATGTGGTGTTCCTGTGAAATAAATTATCTATATAAATACAATTTTCGTTCCATCTTCATTTATAGGCTATGTAAATATGTATACTACTTTGGGACTGTGGTGACAAACAACAAAAAACCGAGTAACTTAGGAAAAAATAATTTATCAGAAAGATAATAACCACTTACAATCAACTGAGTTCCTAGGGAAATGGGGAGGGGGGAAAAAAACTACCCATGAGACAAATAAAACAAAAATCACAAGTACATCTCATAGTTTAAGGATAGTTTGGGCAAATCACTGCTGTGGGGATATAAGAAACACTTTATTAATGAGAGTCAGCAGAGGAAAATAAACACCACAGTGGGTCATTTAAACGGAGGGGATTTAATACAAGGAACATGTTCCAAAAGTGATAGTATACTAGAGGAGGAAAAGGAAGGCTGTTACCTGAAATAGAAAGTTGCTACTGTCCTTGGGCTAGAAACCATGAGCCTGCACCTGCTCTTGTAATAAATGCTACAGGCGCTGACACTGCTCGTCATGAAAGGTCAGAGACGCTGTTACTGCCAGGAGCACTATATCTGATAGCATTTAGTCTCTTGGCCCTATGTTCAAAATTCAAAGGTGAAAGAGATCTTGTTTTCCCTGTTATCTGGTGGCGAAGAGCATCTGATTAAACTCTTATTAGAATAAATCCAATGTTGAATAGATAATTTCTCCAAAGGAGAGCAGGGTGAAATTAAATAAGAGAAGATGAATGTTGGGGAGACAATAAACAACATTTATCCTTAATTGTTCCTCTATCTGAATGCTCCTATTCCATACTCCAAAGAAAATATTCTTCCCCTACCACAGAAAACAAATGTGACAAGCCATAATTTATTGGTAAATGCATCTACCTCTAGTTCAGCATGTATTTTTAGTGTCTATTCTTCTAATTCTTTTTCCAAATCTCATCTAAATTCTCTGAAACATATGGAAAAAATAATAACTACCACCAATACATCCTGTATACAAAAGTGAAAAAAAAACTGAAAAGAAATAAGCAAAAAATGTAATTAAAATATGCAGCAAATAGATATAACCATGATGCAGAAAGAAAATAAATACAGGTCTGTTTAGTTTCCTAGCTGCTAAAAGAAATACTATATGGTGGGTTGGCTTAAACTGGTTTCAAAGGTTAGAAGACTTGCTTCCTCCCTGGGGTCAGGACAATCTGACTGGCAGGCAATCTTGGTTTTCTTGGCATTTTTGTCACATGGCAAGGCACATGCCAGCATCTTCTCCTTTCTCTTCTGGGTTCCATTGACTCCCAGCTCCTTGCCACTCCCATGGATTTCTCTTTGTGTCCAATTTCCCTTACTTATAAAGACTTCAGCCATATTGGAGTAAGGTCCACCTCATTCGGCTTGGGCATATCTTAACTAATATCATCTTCAAAGGTCCTATTTACAAATGGGTTCACATCCACAGCAAAAGGAGTTGGGACTTGAACATGCCTTTTGTAGGGGAAATGATTCAATCCCCAACAAGTTAGAAGCGACAGTTCCTTTTATCCCACAGCTGTTCGTGAAGCCAGAGGTGATATTTCAGATTTTCTGCTCTATTACTCTTGAGAGTATCTTTCCCTCAAGACACCAACTTCAACTCTTCAAGCTTCCTTGTCCAGTAGGATAATCCAAATTTTCTTTGCTAAGAAATTAGATGTCCAGGATGTTCTATTTGTGTAGAGTTCAGTGAGATTTGTATATAACTGTGAAAAGTCTGAGATTTACCTGGAGTTTATTTGGAAATTAACAAGTTAGCTTGCTACAGTTTCATGGATGTTGGTAGAAAACAAAAGATTCCTGAGTTAGACACGAGACACTTCATAAGTCACAGCAATAGAAGTAGTATCATTCTTTTCTCACTCTAGTTCCCTAAGCTCATTAAACCAAACACAGATGCTTATATTGGTCTCCTCAGAGGTCGTCACTTTTGGGGGTCACCTGGTACATAGGACAAAATAGGACATCTAAACGCTGTCTTCAACATCACAGAGCCTGTTAAACAATTTCCATCTTTCTTAATGGTAGTTTACTAGTTACAGAAATTTACTCTCCATTCTTAATGGATTTCAGACATGTTCCAGGTTTCTGAATTTTCAGAATCTACAGTGCAGGAGCCGATGTTTGTAGTTCTTTGAACTTGTCTTTCATTCTCTGGTGTTTATGTGTGTTGTTGAGATCAGAAGGTGAGAGGAGATGCCAAGGTGTTTCTTCCCATTTCTCTCTCTGCATTAGAGCCCAATGTGTGACATGGCCCTTTCTGTGCAGCCCCAACTTCCTGGACTCTGGCATCATTATATCCTTCCTTTTCCTTCAGGTCTATGTGTGGTGATAGCTTGTATCTGTGGTTAGTTTCTGCTTGCCTCAACATCCCTTGGTGATTCTTTTAAACTTGTTCAACCTTCTACAATTAGTTTCTTCTTCAGATGCTCCTTATTTGAAACATTTAAGTTAAATTCTGCTTTTGCTCAAACCCTGTCTTATAGACCTCAATTTTCCATTGGGAAAAACCTCTCTCCCAAAGCATACGGGTTTGGTGAGACAATCAGAATGTTTCACATGATCCTGGGAGAATGTAACCAGAGTAACCAAATAAGACTGTCTCCCTGAAATTTCAATTTGAGTATAATGACATAAGGATAAGAAATGGTGAATTTATAATTTAACTGTGAAAGTGGTAAATGGGGAATGCTAATCATTAATCCCTGCTATTTTAATCATTTGAGTTTACTTGCAAATAAAGTGTTTATTCTGAGGTCAACTGGTTACAATTTTTTTATTTTGGAGCAATTACCTACGCTTACCACAGAAAATTGGTTTCAGTAATTAGCCACCCAGTTTCTTTTTTTTTTCACTATTTAGAGAAGTTTTAGGTTTACAGAACAACCATGCAGAAATCACTGAGTTCCCATCTACCTCCCCTCACACATACAGTTTTCCCTATTATTAACACTTTGCATTAGTGTGGTACAGTTGCTACAATTGATTACAAATATGATTATAATTATAATATTAATTAATTTGTAGATGAGAAAATTGAAAAACAACAGTTAATTGATACAAACTAGTAATCCATAGAGAACTGAACTTAAACTAGGTTATCTGAATCCAGCTCCTAGGCTGCTTTAATATTACATGATGTTATATTATAGAGTCTCAGTCTCTCTCTCTCTCTCTCTCTCTTTCTCTCTCTCTTTCTCTCCCCCTCCACTCCCTCCCTCCCTCTCTGGCAGTTCAGATTATTGGCTGCAATTCTTCATCTCTGCTTTCTTCCACACGCTTGTCATGACTTATTCATGTATATACAACCATATCACTGGTCTTGGTCACTGGCATGCAGAAGGAGTTCCATGCACTTAGAATATGCAGTAATTTGTACCTTTTGTCCAAAGCTTTGGACTTGAGGCCCAGTTTTGGAATAAGAGGAAATATTGCATGCTATACTCTGGTATATAAGTGTGGAAGGGTGAACCCTGAAAAGAGAAACAGACTAAGAAAAATATCTTCTCTCATATTTGTGCATGCATAAAAAGAGTAGGGATGTAGGTTTAACATAGCAAATTAGGGACAAAGCATTGACCAAAACATCTTTACGTTTATAATTAGGGTTGAAACACCTCAATAATCTATATATAATTATATGTCAACCCCCTGGATTTTTTCACACCAATCCTTACTGATTCCTATAATTTAATTTTCATTTTTTTCATGTAGTAATCTTGAACTAAATATATTTACAACTCATGCTCATTTATTTTGTTTTGTTGGTGTCTGGTTTTGAACACAATAGCTCTAGTTTTTCATTGTCCTTTTGTAAAACTTTCCTGGAATCAAATACCTTCTTATTTGTTACTTTCTTTTATATCAGCTATCTTCAGAATTCCCTGTGAAATAATCCAGGAATGAAATGAAAGAATGATTAAATGAATACCATATGTCCACCCTGGTAAGTATAAGTTGCTAATACAGACATTTATCTCTACTTATGGTTGCCGTATTTGTTGTTTCATACTATCATTGACTTAACATAAAATTTATTAATTGCAGAAAAAGAGGAAGAATTGTTATTATGTGAATTAAAAAATTTTTATCTGGAATTTATTGTATGCAACACACATCATCTAAGATTATCAGTGCTTTGGTAAAATCAAAGAAAATAATGAGGAACATTTTATGTTGGAGTGAAAGGGGAGGGTGGGGGCGGGCATGGTCAGCAATGAATAAAAAAGCATACAAAGTCATTATTGGCAAATATTTATTTCTGATCTGATTGAAGGCAGAAAATTTCAAAAATTTCTACATTGATAACCATTCACTCAATATCACTATCTACAAATGTCTTCAAGGAATCTTAGGGTCTTTTGTGATTAAAGAAGAGTAAAAATGGGAAGGTTCTGATGACCCAACAGTAAGGCAATGACCTAATTTAGTCTGTATTCTGAAGTAACTGCTCAACTATAACTGCATCAAATCAGCTGTAACCTCATCAGTTCTGCTTTTATACAAAGTATCCTTACAACTGCTTGTGAAGGATATGTGCAGGGTAGCACAATGGAAGTCATTTCCCACCCCATCCTGGTGGCTATTTCCAGATTGGGGTCCTGCCATGGAGCACAGTGGCATATAGTCATGTCCTTTTCATATATAGACATAATTTCATGCAGTAAATCTGCATTAGTAAAACTATTCAGCCTCTAGGGCAGATGATTTTCTGGGGTCATCATACATTCCAAATTGTTGGGATTTCAGAATTTTCACTATAATAGAGTTGATTCTATTTATATAGACAGGTATGTCTTAGAAAGGCCTCACATTTCTGTGATCTTTGTGTCCTAATTTCTTGCCTTGTCACTCAGCTCAGGGTAGGCTCCTGTTTAGGAGTCCGGTCTTGGGGAGAGACTTGTGGATCAAGTGGTCTGTTGAGATTATCAGCTTTCTTTTTGTGAGGATCAACTCTATCAGTGTGGCATGCATCCCTGATGCCTTAGCAGATGTCTATGGTTTTAGGGAAAATGCATTTGTACTTGATGTATAGTATATTCACCAACCCAACTTTCCATTCCTTTTAGGAGGCTAGGAATTTATTATATCATTGATTTGTTGTATAAATGTAGTTTTCCTTTATATTTTTTACCTGTCCTCTTCATTTGTCTGTATCTGTGCAAGGAAGAGGCAGATGTCTTCTGGAACCTTCCGGATTGTAGGAGAATCATCTCTATGTCTTGAATCCTATCTTGAAACTGTTTAATCTAGAGATATTGTTAAAGGCCCATAGTAAACACATTGAAAATCTTTCTACAAATAGTTTCCCATAAACCTCACCCCTTTACCACCACCTCAAAAAATACAAACATAAAAACAAACAGGAACACACATGCAACTAACAGGAACATATATGTATGCCCACACACATATACACATGCACAATCACACCCTTAAAATAGTAGATTCAATGAATTGAAATGAGCCTTTGCTCAAACAAACAAAGACACAAACTTCTCCTTTACCTGCACACAATCAACTTGTCTTTTTCCTCATAGCACTAATTGCAGCAAGGGGTAAATAAGAATAGATTAGTTCACTTTCTGTCTCATCGGTTATGACTTTGACTGATAGCTATACTTAATATTTCAGATCCTTTGATAATTTGGATTTTAAAGGAGGATGTTCTTTAACAAAATGAATACATCTCTATTACTGGAATTACAAATGCAGTTGGAGAGTGTTTTAGTCAGCTAGGCTGCCGAAAGCAATATACCAGAAATGGGTTGGCTTTTACAGTGTGCTTTTGCAATTTATTAGCTTACAGCATACAGTTCTGAGGCCATGAAAAATGTCCAAATCAAGGCATCATCAGGTGATGTTTTCTCCCCAAAGACCAGCTGCTGGTGATCCCAGACTCCTCTGTCCTATGGCTGGGCACATGGCAGTGTCTGCTGCTCTCTCCCTTCTCTCTGGGTTTCGTTGCTTTCAGTCTCATGACTTTCTCTCCCTTCATCTGAATTTCATTCTCTTATAAAGGACTCTACTAAGAAGATTAAGACTCACCCTGGGTCATGCCTTACTGAAATAACCTAATCAAAAGGCCCTTTTCTGAAGTAACCTAATCAAAAGGCCCTAATTACAATAAGTTTACACCCATAGGAATGGATTAGCTTTAAGAATATAATTTTCTGGGATCCAAAAAACCTCAAACCATTGCAGGGAGACAATTTCTGTGGCTGAATCTGTTATGTAGTTTTGTGCAACATCTAATTGACTATCAAACTGGATCACATAATAAGCAAACAAAGTCTTGGTTCAGGCTTCATAGTGGCTTAAAAATGGCTTTGAAGATCCAGTTGAATTATCTAGACTTTCTTGTTTGTCTTCTATGATATCTTTGTTATCTTAAGTCTGACTCCTCTTATGTACTCAAGATGGCTTCTAGTAGTTTCTAGGAGTTACAGTCTTTATCTTTTTTCTAATAGAAGAACATTTTTCTCTTGGTATCTTTTGTGAAGGATGAAAGAAAGTTCTGTAATAAGATATTAAAATAAGAATCATTCTCCTTTTAATTTTCTATTGAAGCCCCAAACCTGAGGTAACCAGGACACCTTAATTGAGAAACATGACTCTCTAGGCAGAACTGTGTAAGAGAAGGTGAATTACAAGGCTTTCTTTAGCAAGGTTAGTAGGTGTGCTGTGAGTTTCTCCTCTAAGTCAGAGGGCTGGTGAGAAAACCATTTCCCCAAACCAAATCATGGTCTTTAGAGATACTAAATGTGTATCTCAATTAATGTGTAATGCGTGGATGTATGCTCCACTCTTTTCTGGAGATGCCTGAAGATAACAGCCTAAATGGTGCTATGACAGAAGATTGAGTAAAAAGAGTATAAAAGGAAGCAGGCTACCCGCCCCCCCAACCATTTGACAAAGCACTTGCTTCTCATGGATCAGTGTGAACCCCACAGAAAAAGCCAGTTGATGTCACCTAGAAAAAAACTAAGCAAGAGGTCTAGTTGGAGAAGAAAGGTGGTTGCAACAGAGGGAGTGTATGTAGATGTAGTCCTTGAAGGCAGAGGCTGAGGTAGGAAAGAACTTCTGTGTTAAGACTTGGACTTTAGGATGAGGAAGGAAGAGGAGCTAAGAAGTTTTGAACTGATTGAGAGAAAAATGCTTTCATTTAGATGAGGCTGGGTTTTTAAGTTATGAAAAAGCTAAAATAGTTCAGTAGTGATTAGGAGGATTAGATCTGCTAAAAGTACATTAGGGCAGGCAAGACTCATTCTATTAGCAGGTTCAAAGGACCAGTGGTGGAGAAGAATAAAGTTGCATTCTGCTTGCACACTACTGTGTCTTGCTCATTCAAATAAACTAACTACAGTTCTTTATCAGAAGTTTCCACTAAACTCTCCCTGCTTTTCATACCTGCATAAGATCATACTTAACTAGTCATTCCAGCCAGGGGGGTGGAATGTTTTTACTGGCTGCAGGCAAGGTGGACCCAATTCTAAAGCAGGAGAATGGCCAACTTAGCAAATACTTGAGCTGCAGGGAGAGAAGAAAGGTGCCTTGATGAATATTGCTCTACTGTTACCAAGAGAAGGTAGAACGGATTTGGGGCAGCTAAAAATAATAAATTTCTACTCTGTGATTTAACATCAGTGCAGAGTTTTACTGTTTGTTTTTCATATGATAATCTGTGAATTTTATGCCATTATAGAACTGAATGGAAAGGCCAATCAACTTTTATGCCCTAAATTCTCACAAATAAAGGAGGTTATAAAGAGGAGGAAACTATCATTTACTGAGTATTTATGCCAGGGAACAGACAAGAAGATTTGAATCTGCTATCTTCTCTCTGTCTCTAACATGTCCACAAAGTAGGTACTTATTATCTGAAAGTGAGGTTAAATAACTTTCTGAAAGTCACAGTCTCAATGGATTTGGAGTTGGAATGTTAACATTGGTCTGTGTGGCTCCTAAACACACATAGAGTCTCTTGACAACATCATAGAACCTCCCTGAAAAATGTTCTAAACCCATCAGCTAAGCTTATCACTAAGGCTCTACTGGAATAGAGGTCCACAATGTCATTCTCTCCAAAGCGTCATGCATTCTTGTTCTCTCCACTTTAAAATCACTTTTGGGCTAGGCAGCATGAGTTAAACAATAACAGGTTTTATCCAATTCTATAATAATGCTATAACTCTATGGTAATTATCCACCTTCCAAAAGGGGAGAATAAATTTTATGTTAATGTGGTTTGTTGCCTAAATATGACATAAGCTAATCAGAGGTCAGCAAATGCGAACTAGGGGCCGAATCTGGCCACATCCATTCATTTATATGTTGTTTAGGTGCAGTAGAAATTGTATGGCCTGCAAAGTCAGAAATATTTTCTATGTGGACCTTCACAGAAAAACATCGCCAACTTCTGATTTAGAGCATAGGATTAGCCACTGCCATGTCTAATATAACAAAACAAAGGAAAAAATACCCAAGAGAAACACTGTTAGACATGCTACCTTCAATTTACATCTGTATGATAGTTGCTTTGATGATATGCAACATAGTTAGCTACAATCATTCCATGACAGAATAATATTGTTTTTAATAAAGTGAAGTCTTACTATGAGTATAAAGAAATAAGATTGAAATAGAATCAAAAAGAGCATACATTCTATGCTTCTATTGCACTAAATTGGTCAATTTACTGCCCATCCATTCCTATTACAGGGGGAAGATGTTGAGATTTTCAGGTTAATTCTGGTCAAGGCCAGTTGATATTAATTTTATCAATGACCGTCAGGAAGATGGACTGACAAAACTGGACAAAGTCATCTTTATTTTATTCCCTAGGGATAACTCAGGGAGAGAAATAGTGTTTTGACCTTAACATTAATAGTCTCTGCTGCATTCAATGCTGAAATCGTTAATTCCCGAGAAAGCATAAAATTAAAGCTTAGAAAATGAAGTTAATGAGAATTTGATGAAAATGACCACAGAAGATGAGATTCCTGTCCTCTGCAATGTCAAGGCCTATTACCTTACGTTGTTTCCTCCCACAGGACTTCATGTTACAGTGGTTAGGTTGTTGCATTTTTCACATTGACAGGCAAGTTAATATGATTAATTTGATATACTTAACAAAATAAAATATTTTAGTCATAAATATAATGTAAAATATTGTTTCATAATTTCAGGATTGATTTTTGTTATGATAGAAGTGAGTGAGTAGAATCACTTTTTTTTTTATTAGAGAGTGACATATTTTATATGTGAAAGAAAATGAGAGGAACCGGAATAGAGGTGGCTGGGAAGTAGATGAACTAAAGATTTTCAGGATATAAATGGAGCCAAACTTATCATCTTTGGGAATAACTTCAGATTAGGAGTATACACAAAGGATAATTGTGAGAAGATGGTGGAGTAGGAAGCTCCAGGAATCAGTCCCACCACCAAAATAACTATTGAACTGGCAGGAACTATTTTGAAACTCCAGGAAATAATGGAACCTTGGACATCATCCAAGGTAGAACTGGAGGACAAGGCTGGCATACTGTGGTAAATACCAGTGAATTTCCCCCTCCCTGCAGCAGATACCACCTCCCATCCCTCACTGTCTTGGCAGGCAGCAGAGGGGACTGCAGCCCAGGTTCCTGGTGTCACTTGCTGGTGCCAGGATGGGATATAAAGACCTGGGGTGTGTGAGGTCTGATCTCTGACCACTGTTTTTCATCAGCTAATTTGGATCTCTAGGGGCTGGTTATGAGGACTGGCATGGCTCTAACACCCCTCAAGCAAAAATAGCAGGGGAGTCTTAAAGGCAGTACCCTTCCTCAGATACACAGAAAACAATTAAAGGATTGCAGTCACTGGACCTGTGCCAAACCAAGAAAACACAACTTCAGGGGCCATGAAGTGCCCTTGCTGGCCCCTCCTCCATATCCTTCCCACCTTGGTGTGAAGCCAGCCTGTTTTCCCATTGTGGGGCTCTGGCCCGTTCCATAGGGAGCATAATAACCCCAATATGTGTACTGGGGTACCGGTATGTCAAAGACAATTGATCCAGCAGAAGTCTGAGAGATTGGACAAGGAAACCTGTCTTGGGCTTGTCTTCCTTGAGTCTGACCCAAAGGCAGAGAAGCAGCTTGCAGAGGGGTAAAGCCGTATAAGAAGCAATTAAATACAAGCAGCTGGGGGCAAAGGATTACCTGCATTAAGTTACACAATACAGCACCCAAGAAGGGGTGAAAGTCTATTGCAAAGGAAGTAGAGGAAGTATTCAAACTCCTGTGAACGGTACATGGGGAATTCATGTGGCCATCAGTAAGCACCGGCACAGGAAAAGGAGCAGTCTCTACAGCTCCACAGGGACTCAGTAAAGACAGACAGGACACTGCATTTTGCATTCACCTGGGCTTAGCTTCCTGATAGGAGGGCTAAGCTCTAAAGGAGACCACCAGCCGAAGCAGAGCCAATCTGAAAGACTATGAACGGTGCCACTTGCAAAAAACACCGTTTGGGGTTTTTTGGTTTTGTTAGCTCCTGACACTCAAGGAAATCTCTGTCATATCACTAGCTGGATACAAATGTAAGGAACAGAGAGTTCAGGGACTAAATCTCAAAGCTATCACTTTAAAATATTGAAATGTGCAGTGTGCAACAAAATATTACAGGATAATGAAACAGGAAATGATGGCCCTCACAGAGGAACATGATAAAATTCCTGAAACCATCAGTGATGCTGACCAGACTTTGGACATACTTGCCAAATATGTTTTTAAAAAGTCCTCATTATGCTCAAGGAGAAGAAGTAAAACATACAGAAAGAACTAAAGGATGTCAGGAAAGCAATTAATGAATAATATAATATAAGCATCTCAGCAAAGAGAAATTTAAAAAATATCATTACAGGTGTTGAATCATGCAATGTATCTTCTCTGACCACAATGGAATGAAGCTAGGAATCAATAATGAAGGGCAACTGGAAACTTCAAAAAATGGGAATATTAAACAGCATACTTTTAATCAACCAATTGTTCAAAGAAGAAATCACAAGGGACGTTAGGAAATATCCTGAGGTGAATGAAAATTAAAGCAGAATACACCAATACTTAAGGGATGCAGAAAAGCAGTTTTGGGAGCAAAATTTATAGCTCTAAATGCTTACAATAAAAATGAAGAAAGATTTCAAATCAGAGACTTAGCCTCAGAATTGAAAGATCAAGGGAAAGAAGATGGAAAAAAAAAAAAAAAATCCAAAGCAAGCAGAAGGAAGGTAATAAAAAAGACTGGAGTGGAGATAAGTGAAATAGAGAACAAAATCACAATAAGAAAGTCAACAAAACCAAAATTTGGTTCTTTGCAAAAATCAATAAAATAGACATACCTTTAACTAGACTGACAAAGAAAAAGAGAGGACACAAAAAACTGAAATCAGAAATGAAGGGGTACCATTACTACTAACCCCACAGAAATAAAATTATAGAAGGATTCTGTGGACAACTGTATACCAACAAACTAGATAGCCTAGACGAAAAGGAAAGATTCCTAGAAACACACAAACTACATATATCAATTCAAGATGAAATAGCAGATCTCAACTGACCAATAATTAGTGAAGAGATTGAATCAGTAATCAAAAATCTCCCAACAAAGAAAAAGCATGACTTATGGAAAGACTGTTGGGCTGGAAGTGTGAATTTTTTTATTCTAGTCCTGGATCAGTTAAGTCCATGCTGCCTACTTTAGCTTGGTATTTTTTTAAGCATCTGTTTTTAATGATATATTCAAAAAGGGCATTTATAAATATTTATCAAGGACCTCAATTTGGCAAGCCAGCACTCACCTCCCTTAATGAAAACTACCCTTTGAAATGTATCATACAAATCATTTATCTTTCATTTGACTATAAACGTGGATTTTTAGCTAGGCTCAGTTGCCTGTGTTAGAGTTGGGGAGGTGGAGCCTAAATTGTAGAAACTACACTATGTTTTATTTTCAATATATTTTTGTTGATGCTCCACTTTTAGAGTGTTGTTCTTATTTCTCACAAATGATTGAAACTCTTGTTATTCTCTTCAGTTATCAAAATATCTTACCATGTCGTTAGAGAGACCTTTAAGACAGATACTGATAAAAACATATGGATACGTGCAACACACACACTTTTGGGGGATACAAGTTTTCTCTCAGCTCCTCAACAACCTTCACGAGCTCGAGGATGGGGAGAACTGCAAGTGAATCAAGCTGAGTAAGGAATCGAAAGAGCTGGTGACAAAAAGGAACACTATAGCTGTTTACTCCTTGTGTGGTTTAGTGTCCTGCACCCAAAAGCAAGGATTCCTAATGAGCAGAGGTAGACAAGCAGGGAGAGTCAGTGGAGAAAGAAAGGGGTTAATTTAAAAATGTATTACAAAATTCATGAGCTCACATGATGTATGTATAGAGATTTATCAGTGAAATTAAGATATCAGGTAGAGAAAAGCACTTATGTGTTTATTGTCCAATCAGTTCATGTCAATGTTTTCCAGATATTCATGTACCATGTTGTCCTGAACCATCTCTTCCTATTATCTGTTTTCTAATAGCTATTTCTGGCCAGTTCCATAACTTTCTTGTGATGTGCAGCCAGAGACCCAGCAGGCATGCGACTTTGGGAGCCCTAATCTTCCATGGCCTTTTCTTCAACCACATCCTGGTTTTCAAGATGCAGAGACCAATGTGCCTGCAGGAGGGTGGACACGGACTTTGGATAATCTGAGTAGCAGGAGGTGCAGCTCACCCCACCAATGGGATGCTTTGCAGGTGCCTGGCAGATCCAGGGAATAGGGGATATGCTCCCTGTTGTGCACCTATTGGGAGAAAGTCAGGGAGGAGGAGGAGAACCTGGGGATACTCTGGAACTGGGGCAGAGGAGAGAAGGGAAATGGGGGAGAGAGAAATGGCCCAAAGTTAAGGGCAGGGATGTCAACACTGTGAACAGCCTGGGTGAGGGGCTTAAAAGGGGTTCCTTGGGGCAAGACCCTCCTTACTTTTGGGACTAGTATAAAACCCGTGACATGGAGAGTCAAGGAGAGAAGTCAGGGATGGGCAAACACCAGGCAACAAGATATTCAGGGCCAAATAGTAAACACAAAGGAAATGGCAAATAGTTGCCCAAGATCCTGGACCAACAGCCTATACTCCCAGATCAATTGAAGACCTTGAAACAGATGTTGATTTAAATAGACAGTATACAGAAGGAAAATATTGTATGCTTTCACTTACATGAAATGTCTATAATAAGCTAATTCATAGAGAGAGGAAGCAGATTAGAGGTTATCAGTCTCAGGGGCAGGAGATAAGGCGTTAATGCTTAATGGACACAGTGTTTCTGTTTGACATGAGGAAAGCTTCTTGGAAATGTTTGGTGGTGATGGTAGTACAAAATGAAAATAAAAACAAGCCAGTTGACCCACTATTAAAACTCTAACCATCATACCATATAAAGAACTTCCACAGCTTCCCCTACATCCAACCTAGGCTCGTTAATATGGGCAAACATCTGAGATGAGATGTGTGATGCCTAGACTTGGCGCAGTTTATGCTGCTATGGTTGTCTCTCTCCTGGAGGTCAATCATGCCACAGAATATTCTTTAATGACAAAGCTACGTGACAAACATGCAGGCAGTTTTTTTTTCCCTGAATATTTGAAAAGAAAATAGTGCATTTCTTTTGTGTCTCACTTATTTTATGCCTACGGTAAGAGACGTCCTTCAAAGAATGGTCCCCCTGAAGCATCCTGCCTGGCCCAGTTGTAGGGACAGTACTGGGGACATGTGGACTCACAGCCCACTCCCACCATTCTTTAGATCTGCATCTTTTAACACACTGCTGCGTCTTTCCGTGCTTCTATTTTTCTTCTAATATTACCAACCTTACTGACATCATAGCACACCCTATTCACCCAAGAGCTTAAGGAAATATTTCTGCAAGCATCTGGTCAATTTTAGAGTTCTGTAGAAATGGTACATGATATTACGTTGATTTTCTCCCCAAGGCAGATGACCTTGAAAGAGAAAAAAGAAATGAAAACAAAACTAAATTGCAGTAAAGCACAAAATTCCTGGAGATTAAAATAAAAAACATGTAGTTTAAAAGCACTTTGTCTCATTCCACTGACTACAAAGAATCTTAACTTGTGCTCTGTGACTTCCTGGAGGACTTCATAATGATTATAAGCATCCTTGGAATATGCACTAAGTGTGGCTGGAGTTATAATGTCATTTCCATTTATGTTTTAACATTCTCTATTTTTAACTGCATAGAGGTGCTATTGTTGTGATAAATGTAATTGAATTTTATTAAAATTGATACTGGATTCATAATAGAATTTTCCCATGATATATTTTCTTAATCAGCTGTTACTAGATGTACTATAAAAGAAATAAAACTACTTGTAATTTACTATGACATCTTTTAGATGTTATAAAGAGATCCTCATACTTAAAAACTTCAAAATCACTATTTCCCTTCATATCTAGATTTATACTGATGTATTCACTTTTTCAAAACCTCATTCCAGAAAATAGCTTGCATTCTCTTTTTTTCCCCACAATATCATGAATTCACATGAACCCTATGAGAAAATGATTTTATTTCAATTTTCTATTTCTATCTTGAAGATTTGAACAGCCCCTACAGTTCTTTTCACACTGTAAATATCATAAATATTTGAGTGAATTAATTTTAACAATCTAATCTCCAAATGCTCAGAATGTTCATGTTCAACTCTTTAACCCATCAGGCCACTTACATATCTTTAAGATTTAAATAACAGTATCATTTCTTTGTGGCCTTTGCTCACAGCTTAATGCATTTGAATTTTCCAGAAAATTCTAACACCAGATGGCCAGAAGTATTTGCGTTCATAGCAACATACAATAACACACTGTTATTGGTAAAGCTATGCACTCTCTATCAATAATTTTCCCGTAAGGAAAAATATATTAAATTTTGTAAATTGAATTCTATAAGTTGTATACTAATCTACAATGGAGAACAATACAAAATGAATACAAACAGAAATAACTTCTCCTTTTTATTTT
>JAQZBX010017551.1:0-35451 GCA_029593785.1 Cabassous unicinctus | reverse complement strand
TTTTTTTTTTTTTGAGAAAACACTTAGAAAAATAGGAATAAAAGGAAACTTAAACTTCCTCAACATAATAAAGGACACATATAAAAAACCCACAGATAATATACTCAATGGTAAAAGATTGAAAACTTTCACTCTAAAATCTGGAACAAGTCAAACATGTCCACTACTGTTACTCAAAATTGTAGCTGTTTGATATTATTTATGAATTACAAAATAGAAGGATTATGTTTGTAAACTGGACTCTTCCTCTGGGTGTGATTCCCTTTGGTTGTATTAGATTCAACTGAGATGTCTTTGATTAAATTATGTTAAGATTAAGGCTATGATTCCACCATGTCAGTAGGGTGTAACTCAGGGTTGAGTCCCCACCCTCTTGGTGAACTATATTAACATACATTCAATCAACAAGACACACAGAAGAAGATACACAGGCAGAGAAAGAGACCTCCACAGACACAGCAGGGGAGAGAACTTTAATCCTGCAGCCCTGGGAAGATGAGCCATTCCTCTGATAGTTTGCAGCAGAGCCTAGAAATTAACAAGCCCTATGCCAGCCTGTAGCTGTAGCTGACTGAGAAGAAGGCTGAACTCTCACAGAGTTTGCCGGCCATCTTGCTTCAACATGGGGCAACTGACTTGGGTGAGAAAGTACCTCTTATGGTACCTTGAGTTGGAATTTTTAGGGCCTTGTAACTATAACATTTACCCCAAATGAATATCCTTTATAAAAGCCAAGAGATTTCTGATGCTTTGCATCAGCATCCCTTTGGCTAATACAAAATTTAGTACCCAAAGTGAGTCTGATGTAATTACCAAAAATGCTGGGATGGTATTATAAATGGGTAAGGAGTATGTTTTTTTTTTTCCAGAAATTTTGAGATGTGTGATGGAAAAGGCCTAGACTGCTTTGAAGAGACTGTTGGTAGCAATATGGATCCTAAAGTTGTTTCTGATAAGGCTGTAGAAGGAAATGATGAAACAATTATTTGAAACTGTAGGAAAGGTGATGCATGTTTTAAAGTTGCAGAGAACTCAATAAGATTGACTCCTGATGTTATATGGAAGACAGAATTTGAAATTTTTGAACTTGGACATTTAACCAAGGAGATTTTCAAACTAAATGTGAAAAATGCAGCCTGGCTTCTCCTTATAGTTTACAGCAAAATGTTAGAGGAAAGAGATAAGCTGATAACTGAATTATTGGGCACAAAGGAACCAGAAAATGATTCCAGAAATTCCAAGCCTCTGGAAATCAAGCCCCCAGATGATAGTGCCCCATTTGAGGAACTAACTAAACTTGGAACTTGTAAGTCAGGTTTGAAAATGCAACTATTCAGGAAAGATTTGTGGGAAGTATTACTGTCTGATGACTTGGACCTCTGTTTCCTTGTTTCCAACAAGATTTTTACAAACTCTGTATGAACAAAACCACTGTCAGCCTTGCTGTCGCCGGTCGGCTCTCTCGCCCCGCTGGGTCCGGTGACCTGGGGGCTCGTCAGCTCCGGGTGTCCCCGAGTGCCGCGAGCCGGGGGTCTGCGGGCCTAGTCGTCACCGGGCCACAGATAAGATGCTAGATGCTTCTCGGTCTCGGTTGCCGAGGGACGGCGAGTAATGGATAATGGAGACAACACACACTCCGGAGACTGGGTCGGGTTCCAAGTCTGAGTTTATTTGGCAGGTCTTGGTATTTAAGCTAAGCGGGGGTCAGGGAAAGGGGAAGTGAAACTGGGCAATTTCTAATTGGTAGGGACAGGCTTTATGCTTATAAAAGGTCAGGAAGGTGAGAGAGGGGTGGAGCTGTACTGCGGCGGGAAAGGAAGGGGTGGAGCTGCACCATGGTGGGAAAGGGAGGGGTGGAGCTGCACCACGGCGGGAAAGGGAGGGGTGGAGCTGCGCCGTGGTGGCCATCTTGGGGTGATGGGTGGGGAGCGAGAGGCCACAACAGGTATCAGCAGCTGATTAGCTGCAGTCGTTACGAGAGCATCCATCTCTGGTTGGTTGCGGCATCTGGCGTCAAGACGGTGTTTACGCCCTGGTTTTCTTGGGCAGTGTGCTTGGAGTTCCCGTACCGCCCTCGCCTCCACCCCCCATCTCCTCCAACAAGCCTAACTAAAGGAGACGTGGAAGGAAGAGATGGAAGGGAAAATGGCTTTAAGAAGAAAACCATGGAAGCTGGGGTCTGGAATTAAGACATCTCCTTAAGTCAAGAGAAGGACCCCACCCATATGTATGGAGAGGGTGAGTTTGCCCCAGAATTTGAAAAGAGTGGATGATCAAGACTGTTTTTCAGGGATAGTTTTGCTGCCTGAGGCTACAAAGAGGATGGAACACATTTCCCAAGTGTTGAGGAGAATGAGGTTGATGCCCTAGTGCTCTGAGAGGGGTGGACCTATTCCTCTTGGATTAGGGAAAGCCAGGTCACTGGCTCACTGTTCTGAGAATTGGGTCTGTATGCTAGAGATTAGGGAGAATGTTGCGACTACCTCACTGTACTAAGAGGGTTGAGACTCTGCCCCAGAGACCAGGTAAAGTGTGGCCATCACCCCAATGTTCTTGGAGGGTGAGGTCTGGAACTCAGTTGCCAACCAGATGCTTGATGAGGGTTGAACCAAGAAAATGGATGTTGGGTAAGCCTGTGCACAGGGTGTGCCTGAATGAGGCCCCAAGGAGGCAAAGCCATCATCTTAAGAATGACTCTGAGACTTTGAAATCTAATGGAATATGTCCTGCAGGTTTTCAGAAACAGGTTTCTCTCCCAAATTCTCCTTATGGTAATGCAAAGGTTTATCCTATGTCTGTCTATTTGTATATTGGAAGAAGATAAATTGTTTTGAAAGTTTCACGGGTCTATAGCCAGAGAGAACTTTACCCCAAAACAAACTATTTCTATAAACTGATTGTGATATGATATTGTACTTAGCATTGTTACTAACTTGAGGTTTCTTTTTGGAATATTGTAAATTTTTTTGGGAATTCAGAGGGTGGACTGTAGAAGTTTGATATTGTTTATGAATTCCTAAAAAGAAGGATAATGTTTGCAAACTGGTCTATTCTTTTGGGTGTGATTGTATTGGATTCAACTGAGATGTCTTTGACTAAATTATGTGTAACAGTTTGGAAGTTTGATGTAATTATGAATTCCAAAAATAGATATTGGATCTTGCTTGTAAACTGGTCTGCTAATCTGGCCATGATTAAGTTATGATTAGGGCGTTAACTGGGCCACATTAGTAGTGTGTTGAGACCCACCCCTTGGTTGGTGGGGGAATCGAAGATAAAAGACACAGCAAAGGACAGTGTTGAAGCAGTTTTGATGTTGGAATCTTGAGCTGGAGCTCCGGGAAGTAAGAGAGCTTGGTCATGAGGAAGGAGAGAAGGCCCCAGGATAGAGACAAGCCATTTGCCTGAGAGTTCAAAGCTGGCCTTGTGGAGAGAAGCAAAGCCTAGAGAGCCTCATAGTCTATAGCTGACCTTGTGGTGGAAACAGAGGAGCTAAGCCCAGAGAGAAACACATCCCCGGGAAGAGAGTAACCCAAGAAGCCTGAACCCTGGCAAATATCAGTAGCTGTCTTGCTCCAATTCATGCCAATGGACTTTGGTGAGGGAAGAAATTTATGCTTTATGGCCTGGTAATTGTGGACTTTTACCCCAAATAAATACCCTTTATAAAGACCAACCGATTTCTGGTATTTTGCATCAGCACCCCTTTGGCTGACTAATACATTATGTTAAGATTAGAGCTATGGTTCGACCATGTCAATAGAGTGAGTCCCCACCCTCTTGGTGGGCTATGTAAATGAATACTCACAAAGGAAGATACACAGGAAGAGAGAGAGAGCTCCATAGTTGCAGCAGAGGAGAGAACTTTGATCCTGCAGCCCCGGGAAGACAGATATGCCATTTGCCTGATAGTTTGCAGCTGAGCCCAGAAAGAAACAAGCCCTATGCTAGCCTGTTGCTGAGAGAAGAAGTTTGAACCCTTGCATAAATCACCCGCCATCTTGCTTCAACATATGGCAAATGACTTGGATGAGAAAGTACTTCGTATGGTACCTTGAGTTGGATTCTCTAGGGCCTTGTAATTGTAAGCTTTTACCCCAAATAAATACTCTTTATACAAATCAACAGATTTCTGGTACTTTGCATCTGCACCCCTTTGGCTAATACGAACATTGTATTTGACGTTCTAGCCAGAGAAGTTAGGCAAGAAAAATATATAAAAGACACCCAAATTAGAAAGGAAGTAGCAAAACATTCCCTATTTTCAGATAACATGATCCTATATAAAGTTCTGAGAAACCTAAAACGAAGCATCTAGAGCTAATAAAAGAATTCAGCAAATAGGCAGGGCACAAGCTCAATGTGCAAAAATCAGTAGTGTTTTTATAAACTAGTAATGAGCAAACTTAGGAGGAAATAGTTTTTTAAAAATTCCATTGACAATATCAACTAAAAGAATGAAATATCCAGGAATAAATTTAACAAGGATTTTAAAGATATAGGTACAGAAAAACTACAAAAAAATTAAACGGGGGGAACATATATAGCTCAAGTGGTTAAGAGCCTGTTTCTCATATATGAGGACCCAGGTTTCTTTCCTGGTACCTCCTAAAAACAAATGAACAAATGAAAAAAACAATAATCACTGGGGAGCGAATGTAGCTCAGTAGTTGAGTGCCTCTTTCCCACATATGAGGTCCTGGGATCAATCCCAGTACCTAAAAAAAAAAAAAGACACTTTATAATTATAAAATGTCCAGTCTAAAATAAAACTATGCATATCAAATCATACCTCAAAGAGTAAACTGGTAATTCAAACATTCATAAGCAATTTCATGAAGTGTAAAAAGAAATTGAAATTTAGTTGGAGTAAGAAATCAAACTAATTTTGATTAATACAGATTATTGTGATTATATAAATATAAGGATATATATGCTCCAAATAACACTTGTGTTATTTGTTATAGTATATGTATATATATGTGAAAAAATATAAATGTATAAATATAGCTGTCTACAAAAACCTTATTTGTAATTTTCTTATGATGTACAAACATGGTTTCAAATGAAATGTTCTGATAATGGAGACTACCTTCCTGATAAAATATTAACTGTATAAAATATTGACCTGATATTAGCTAAAAAGCTCCAAAAGTGTAAATAGTACTAACCACAATATTTAAGTACAATGTAGCAAAACTTGAAATTTACAATTAAAATAGAAAAAAGAAAAAATCACTAATCTTTAAGGATATTTTTACAAATCTAACATAAGTTCCACCTAAGTATAGATACATCAAAAAGGATATTGAAATCAAAATTAGAGACCATTTAGAAAAGAGCAAAATGAAGATATGTATTTAAGAAACCAAAGAAAATTATAAAGTTGTATTTAAAGGAACATATGTATCTTAAATTATCTAAATATTTAAAAAAACAAAGGGAAAAGTCAAATTGTTTTTATTCAAAAATATTTGAAAAATAATAAAATTAGCTAATGAATTTTATTAAAATGATGATAAAGGTAAGAGAAAATTATAAGTAAAGACTATAAATGGGCACATTAATATTTAAGTCCAATACCTTTCTTTGAAATAAACAATGAAAACAATATAATTTTCAACAGCCAGTTAGAAAATAAAAGAAATAATTCTTTTAAACAAACACTTAGAAAAAAAAAAGTGTAAATATCCACAGTTAAAGGATTTCAAGTTAGGTAAGAGCAAGCTTATTTTAAGTCTATGCTAACACACTAGAAAATAATGAAATATCTTTTGCTTAGGAAAAAAAACACAATTTTTGAAAAGTTTGTTCAGCTGCTGAAAGCACAGACCATGAAATGTGTTGGCTTTAAACAATGGGAATCTATTAGTTTACAGTTCTGAAGTTGAGAAAAATGTCCAAATTGAGGCATCATCAAGCTGATGCTTTTTTTCCAAACCACTGGCTACAAGCTGTCCTTGGGTCCTTTGCCACATGGCATGGGACATGGTGGCATCTCCTGGTCTCTACCTTTTCTTCATGATTTTGTTGCTTTCATCTTCTTGCTTCTGTGGCTTTTTCTCTCTGCGTTCATCCTGTTTAAAAAGGACTCCAGTAAGAAGATTATGACCTATACTGAATGAGGTGGGCCACACCTTAACTGAGGTGCTCTCATCCAAAGATCCTACTTACAATGGGTCCAATGATTCAATTGCCACAGAAAAATCTTAATAGATTATCAAGAGTCTCTCTCTCTTTCTCTCTCTCTCTTCTAATCTCTCTCTCCCCTCCACACACACATATAGATGCACAAACACAGACATACACATTTAATGATCATAAAACTCCAAAAATTTAAATTGCTAATCCAAGATCTTTTTTTTTTTTCATATCTTTAAATTCTTGTTAGAGTATATTTAATTCAGAGTGGAGTAGTATTTTAGAGTTTTCTTCTACTGCATGGTATCCTCCTTCTTTTTGGGAGGGTGAGAAGTCAGAATATTTTCTGATTTTTTTTTCAGGTTACTTTCTATGATAGTGCTTAACTTTTCTCTGTTTATTTTTAGGCCATTGGAGTGGTTTGCCCAAGTCCAATTTAAATCCCATCCTCTTTTGTTGAAATAACAATGTCCAGATTCAGTAATGAATTTTGTTTGTTTGCTTGTGCAAGAGAGGTTGGTGTACTTTAATGTTTGTTTCTTTTATTTTCTTGCAGGACCTGAAATTTTTTCCTTTATACCTCTAAACTTTTTTTATAATCTACATATACATTTAAGTACTTTTTATGTATATTATGCCATGACCTATGAGCCTTTTTCCTTTTTAAATAGTTCCTGCCTTAGTGTATGCTTACTTTTCCAGGCAGTAGATTTAGATCAACCTTAGTCTTATTATCTGTTTCCAGCACATTTTATCATTCTGCTTTTTGCTTTCCATGAAATCTTTTGGCAGGATAGGAATTTAAGATAGGGCTTTTGGGATTTGAAATGTTTGCTGTTTTACTGAGAATTATTTTGAAGTCTGGATATTCGATATTCTCCATCTCCAATATATGCTGAAGTCATGGCTTCTATACAGGCTGTTTTTTCTTGCTGCTTGGTGTTATTTTGAGAGAAAATATTGTGAGGTGTGACCCTTGAAGGCTGTAGGGAGTCAGAAGTCTCCACGTGTCACTATGAAGTGAGAACTTCGATATTATGAAGAAACTCATGTTTCAACATATGTAAATCCTGGAATTTCTTCAATACAACATTAAATGTACATTTATATGTTATCAGAATAACTTTTTTTTGAAAGAAACTTAGGTCTGTACAACACAGACAGTGAACTATATGGATTAAAGTTAATAGTAAAATTATGATTCTATACTTTCATCAGTTGTAACAAAGGTACCATGAAAATGCAAAATATTAATAATGGGGGTGGTTATATGGGAACTCTACATATTTTGAATTTTTCTGTAAACCTACAACTTCTCTAATAAAAAAAGTTTAAGAAGTTCATGAATTAATTAGCATTGGGATGAGAAACAATTTGCATGGGTTTACCTATACGAAATTGCATGTTTTATTAAACAGGTGTACATATAGGTTTATTTTAATTTTAGAAGTGTAGTCTCTAAGACTGAGTCCCATTTATGCATATATAGGACTTTACAAAAGTTCAAACTCCTTTCATGTTTCCTATCATATTTATAAGGGCAAACAAGTTGATACCTGTTTCTCAATTTTAAAGATGCAATTTATATAACTAACATAACTACAGAACAATCAAAATCCTGCTCTCTTTTTATTGGAATAGAAACAATGTTCCTAATATTAAACTCTGAAATGATTAAGGATTTTAGGATGATTTTAGCATTTAAATGTTCAAGCAAACTATTATTGTGTACTTTATAGAAAAAATAATCCTTATTTCAATATAAAATGTTTTAATGCACTATGTGAGTAATTCTGCATTGGTTTTTGCTTCAGTAACTGTTACTACTAATCCTGAGGCAGACAGGAAGCTTATTACATTTTGGTAAGTCTGTTATGTTGTAACTAATGACTAAGCATGGATCACTGGTTGTATAAACTATATGAACAATTTTTAATATCTACATTTATAGCAATGAAGTATTGTAGCTTTAGGGCACTAAAAGCTATTGAGCAGCTGTTGGTAAATTACTATTATCTAAATTTAATGAGAACATGGTTGAATTAATAACTATTTTTGATATGTAATTTCCTTGAAAATAGAGATTTTATTACTATTTTAAACATGTTGGCAATTTTATTTTTCTATAACATTAAATATAGATAAAGCATGCTTTGCTTCCAAAAATGTTTTGTCCTAAGAAGCAGGTATATGTTTGCTCTCCCAACTAGTATTTTTATGAAACTGTTAATAGATGCCAACTGTATTTAAATACATTTTGCAAATTATTATTAAAAACCTAAGAAATAGTGTGCATTATTACAGTGTTTTTCAAGGTTTATGCTTTTGTGCTTTTTTGTGTGTGAAATTTACCCATAGTTACCAATTAGCCAAACTAATTTTCTAATTTTCATGGTGAACTTATAAAAAACGTCATTATTATCATTTAATTCAATCTATTGAATTTTATTTCAAAAGAAATAAAAACAGAATAGAGAGTATGTGTCCCTCCATTCATGTCTCAAGGCCACCCAATTCTCCCTCTTGTAGTTAACTACTTTTGCAATTTCTTTTATTTAGAATTCCTTAGTATTGTGTCATATTTATAAGTCCTCAGCAATAATAAGATAATTCTCTCATTCTTTCTTCTAGTGATTTTATAATTTTATGTAAATTTTAATGCTATACAAAATTAATTTTGTGTGTAATTTGAACAACAGTACCAATTTCAAAAAATAAACTTTATATTGAAATACACCATAAATACAAAGATAAGACAAATATTTTAAGAGTAGTTCCACGATGTTTTCATATAATGAACTCACTGGTGTTATAGCCAGAGAGATTTAAATAGAAGATTACCAACATCATAGAAATTCTTCTAGTTTCTTCCTAGTCACTGACCATCCTTCTCTTCAAAGGTAACCACAATCCTGATTTCTAACACTGCAAATTAACCTTTTTTGATTTTGAACTATATATACATGAACATACATACTGTATTTTAATTTATTTGTGACTCTGTTATTCAGCATATATTAGTGAGAATTATCCATTTTGTATATCTGTTCCTTTATATGACTATATCGTGGTTTAATTAGCCATTCCACTTCTGAGGGACATTTGGATTAGCTGGTGAAGTCAAGGACACAGCTACAAGCCATATCCCTATCCCAGCCCCCACCTAACCCAAGTCCTTTTATATTATGTGCAGATGTTTCAATACCTTTACATTCTGCAGCCAGGAGAGATGTTAAGTCTAAGGAGCAACTCAGACATTACTTCATCAGAGTGGAAGCTCTCAGTGGCAGAGCTCGCTCCCCTGGTGGGTATAAGTACTCACACCCTCAGGCAGCAGACTTGTCTTTCCTCTCCAACATGAAGCATGACTTGCAGAGCTGACATCCACTGACCTTGACCCCAGCAGTTGGCCTTCCCCAGCATTGTGGGAACTGCCACAATGGAATCTCTTCCTCTGCTCTCTTAATGAGTAAGTAATAAACCAGTAATTTGCTGAAAGTTTACTCCACAGATTGCTTGTGATACTTTAGCTGTAATAAGTAAGTCATGTATGTGACTTTTGGTGAACATTTTTATACATGCCATTTGCTGTATATTTGTGAGCATTTTGGGGGGCATGTTTCTCAGACAATACTGGGACATAGGTTATGACATATACTAACCTTAGTAAATACTATCAAAAACTTTTCCAAAGCATGTATATCACTGTTTTAGTTTCCCGGCTATTAAAACAAATACTATGCAATGGGTTGGCTTAACAAGAATTTATTGGCTTGTGGTTTTGAAGCTAGGAGAGGACAAAAATCAAGGTATCATTATGGTGTTGCTTTCTCCCAGAAGACTGCCATTCTAGGGCTGGCTATTAGTTATCCTTGATCCTTGGCTTTTCCCTCACATGGCAATTCACATTGTGGCCTTTTCTGGTTTCTCTTCCCCGACCCATTTACTTACAGCTTCTGGCTGCTTCCTGGGTTTCTCTCCGTGTATCAGAATTTTATTCTGCTTATAAAAGACTGCATAGGATTAAGACCATTCTCATTCACTTGGGCCACACTTTAACTGAAGTAACATCATCAAAAGATCCTATTTACAATGGATTCACAACCACATAAATGGATTAAGTTTAAGAACATATTCTTCTGGGGTACATAGCTCCAAGCCATCACAGTCACTTTATACTCCCTAAAACAGTATATGAGAATTCTAGTTTTGCATATTTGTGATGACGCTTGATAATGTCATTTTTTAATGTTATCCATTTGGTTGCATGTGTGGAGGTATCACCTGGGTTTATATTTGGCAATCCACTGAAGACTAAAGAGATTGAGCATCTTTATATGTTTATGGCCATTTGGATACCCTCATCTTTGAAGTATACCTGTTCAAGCATTTTGCCATATTTTCTAAAACTTTTTTTCCCCTATTTTTTACTTCTTGGTTAGTGGGATGTCTTTACATTACCTTAATATGAGTGTCTTTTTGTTGTTAGATATACAAATATCTCCTACTCTGTGACTTGCCTTATAACTGTTTTAAGGTGTTTTAGAATGAATGGAAGATTTTAAATTCAATGTTGTCTAATTTATCAATAATGTCCTATAGCTCGAGTGCATTTGTGCTATGATTTAGGAATATTTGACTTTGCATGAATCATACATATATGCATATATCATGGATATATTCTTCTATCTCCTGTCCTCAGGAGACTGACTGATTGCTTTGCTTTTTATATTTGGATATTCAATTCACATGAACTGATGTTGTGTATGGTATGTGGTTGGTCTTGTCTCTTCCTTCATTTTCCTTCCCTTCTTTGCCCTTCCCTCTCTTCCCCACTTGTCCCTTCCCCTCCCATTCTTCTTTGCCTCTTCTCATTATCTCTTATATATGTATATTTAATTGACCTGGCACCATTTATTTAAAAGACCATCCACTCTCCCACTGTAGTAGAGTATCACTTTTGTTTTATATTGAATATGTGATGCAATTATATCATTATCTAGATACTTTGTTCTCTACTTTGTTATATTTGTTGATTTCTCTATCCTTGAACCATTATACACTCTTAATTCCTGTTGATATCTAATAATTCTTGATGTCTGAATATGTGATTTATTAGCTGTTTTATTTTCCGTGGCTATTCTTGATATTTTTTGATAGACTTGCCAATTTCTATTTTAAAAAACCTCCAAGTACTTTAATTAGGATTGCATTAAAACCGGTTAAATTTGAGGGAAATTGGCATTCTAATCATGGAGCCATCTATTTCAATTAATTTATTTTTAAAATTCTTCTCAATAATTATACACACACACTTATACACTCATATATTAGAGTGGGCTTGCAAGTCTTTATTTAGATTTATTCCTAAGTATATGATGCAAATTGGTGTTATAAATAATATCTGTTGTAAATTTTTCATTTTCTAATTGTTTGTTGCTGATATAGAGAAATAAAATTTGTCTGCATATTGAACTTATAGCAACAAAAAAATCAGTTTTAATTCTAAATTTCACTCATTAAAAGTTAAGTTGGCTGTAAGTTCATTTTTTTTTTATCAATTCTTATGGATTAATTGGATAAATAATCTTGTCATTTGAGGATAAGTACAAATTTTATTTATTTCTTTATTATCATTACACATTTAACTATATTTTCATGTCTCATATCACTATTGTATAGCATTGATCCTAAGGGACATGCTTGTTTAATTTCTAATCTCAGAGAGAAATCTATCAATATTTGATTATTTACTATGGCAATTCCCTCTATTTTTTATTCTCTTATCAAATTCAGAAAGTTCCATTTTATTCCTTGCTTGCTAAGAGTTTAGGGATCCAATTTTATCTCATTTCCATTGATATGTAATATGAACATTTTTATAATATCATAAATCCTATATTACATTTGAGCCTACTCCTGATCTTTCTGTTTTCTATTCTTTTCTGTTTGTCTTTTCAAAAGTCAGTTTGATACTGTTACTGTATTTTATAAATACTGCAAACTTCGATTCACCTCTCCCATATCCATCTTCTTTTCAGAATGTTTCAGAGTCTTATTGCTCACTATTATATTTTTGTTTATGAGCTTTTGAACCAGCTAAATTTTAGTGCCTTCTTTTAAGACTTTATTATCAGTGTTGAATAGCTTAAACTCTCAAGGAATTTTATATTATACTCTTATGCTCTCAAAGTATTTTATAGTATACAATACCTTTTTTCTCTAAAAGTTTTGTGTAAAACTTGACATTTTTCTTGCCTTCATGTTTTCCTGAGGTTTGTTATCTCTTTGAAAAACTTCTTTAATTCAGAAGTGGCAATTAGTTTGTTAACATTTTCTATATTTTGGAATTAACTTTAGTAAATTATCTTTCCATAGGACATTAGTTTCACCCAATTTTCACAGAATTAAAAAACTATTTCATACACATGCTTATACCTTAATATATTATATGGGTACTATGCATTTTTATATTCTGAGTTTTCATATTTATACTTTCTATATTATATTTTGATTATATTTGCTAATTGCTTAACTAGGTAGGGGTTTTTAATAATGAAAGAACTAGCAAATGAATTTATCTATAATATATTTCCTAGTTTTATTGTTTAATCTGTTTACTGTTTTATTAGATTCTAATTTTGTCTTTATTAATTCCTTTCTCTTATGAGTTTTTTCCTTTTTAAACTCTTATAAGTCATGCTTAATTAATTTAGTTGTATTGCCTCCTGTGTATTAATATAAGTATTTATGAATATTTATTTTATGCTGTTTAACATTTCAGTGAGCCCAATAGGTTTGGATATATTATTTTTCAGTTGCATTTGTCATTTAAAAAATTAATTCATTAATATTGATCTGTAGTGAAGACCAGAGTTGCTGTTTTTTAAATAATTAGTAAGACTTTTTTATTACTTATTTTATTATAATTGTTTTTTTGTTTTGCCCAGCATTTAAATAGTTTCTACTGTTCATACACTATTTTGGCATTTATTATTCTCTTCTTTTGGGTCTAAGATAATTTCTCTTAGAAGGTTTTTTTATATGTCATTTGACAGAATGGGCAGTGTAATTTTCGTCCTATATTTTAAAGGCAGTAAGGGAAAAGGGTGATGGGCAATGCTTAGTTAGCAATCTCATGCTTTGTAAACTGCGACATGATGGTTTTGACTCAGGTGGTACCAGCAAACATCAAGTCAACTGAATTGATTTGATGTTGAGGTAGAGTTAGGAAATTGCCTTTGAGTTGGATATTATGCTTGAAGGAAATAATCCAGAATAGTAAAAGGAACAAAAAACTGGATGCTGATACCTTTTATTGATAATAGGATAGAGAAGCATCTCTCCAAGGAGGCACTCAGAGGAAAGTGAACAAGAATTTACTTTGAATCCTTTTAATTTGAGGACATATCAAGATATACAAGTGAAGCCAGATCTGGAAGTACAAACTAAGCATATTCAGCTTGTAGATGACATGGAAAAGCATGGACTATAACAGGTTATGAATGGGAAATTTTCAGATAGACAAGAAAAGTCAGTGTAAGACTCAACCCTGCTCACTCCCCAAATGAAATTTGTACATGCAAAAACAACCTCAAAAAGAATAACTCCAAGAATTGTCAGAATAATGTTGTGAAAAGAAAGGCAAGAAAATAATATATTTTAAGAAGACAAGCCTCCAATGGTGTCTTAAATATCACATAGAGGGTGAATTAGATGAAGCTAGATAAGTGGATTTGTTAATAAGGCCATTAATAGTTCTAGCAAGAGTCCTGTTCGTGGAGTTTCAATTGATGATGTGGGATGCCGGATAGGATGTGCAGTTGTATATACAGCAAATATAAAGCTTATAAGAAGTATTCAGGGAAAAGAGAGAAAATGTATCAGTTGCTAGAGTGAGTTATAAGTCACAGAATGATATTTCAAAGATGATATATAGGTAGGTAGATAGAAATTTATAGGTAGATGATATGTAGATTGATAAATGACAGATAGATATATAGATAGATCTATTAAGAAAATAGAGCATGTTTGTGTGCCGATGTCAATTATCCCATACATAGACTGGAATACAATTCCTGCTCTAAGACACAAAGGGGATAGGCATCTGTTAGAGAAAATTCCTTGAAGATAGAGGAAATGAAATTCTGACCAGCAGAAATGTTGAATTTTGTCAGGAGCCAGTTGAATTCATCATCTAACACAATAAGAGGAAGAGCAATGTAGCAACGTGTGATAGAGATGTTTATTTCTTTGTAATTATGATGGTAGGTAAAGGAGGGTGGTCTTTTTCTTTTCTTGGAGAAGTAAAAGCCAAAATTATCTGGTGAAAGTTAAAAGTGGTGGAACTTGAAGTTTTCACTAAAAAGTTGAAAAGTATGAAATCGTCATTTCAGGAAGTAGCAAATTAAAACTATAACTAAATGCTGTAATGTAGATGAGAATGTTTGGCTGTCCATTTGAGATATATGGTAATAAACTGAAAGTAAGTCTAGTTAGTAAGTTTGTATGACTTTCTTCAGCAATGTTTAGCTGTTCAGTTGCATCAAGAACAATTTTTTTTAAATTAAGGCTTTTTTTCCCAAGGAGTGGTAACACATTAAAAATATTCAAAAGATTGTTTTAAATGGTTGGCATAATTAAACCTCTCTCTCTCTTGAACCAGTGAAGAAGATGGACTCAGAGAGCTGGAGAAAAAAAAATCTATTAGCTTTATAACTAGTGAAATTGCACGGAGGGTATGGTTTCTATATGTGTGACACAATATGCATTTTAAAAATTACTGCTCTCCGTCTACAGTTTATATTATTAAAAAGTTCATAGCAGAATGAATGTTGAAGTTGATTCTTAATTACTAAGATGATTGCTTTGCCTAGATCCAGGGTTTGGTGTGAGTGTTCCAAGAAAAGTGAGGAAAGAGGCAGAAAGAGAACAACCCCATTCCCCATGTTTATTTTTTTTATATAAAATATGTTAAAACCAGTCAAGAAATCCGTACCTCTGATTACCTCATGCCATTCAAGTAAAACGCCCCTTCTCTGTGGAGTGATGAAAACTGAGAAGGAAATACTTCCTCCATCCTGAAATAATGAAACATCTAATCTAACTAGTTTGGGTTATGAGTCAAATTTGCCATTTTGATACAATTTCTTTCCAGCAAGGATTTGCCATCAAGAAGAGAAGATAAGGTTACATTTACAGGATTTATTTATAGAGCACAAAGAAATATGATCGTTTACCAGGACAGTCCAGTGAGGAGGATAAGGAGAGAGGAGGGAGGACAGGAGCAGGAGATCACCTCTACCACACACAAATCGTAGAGTGGCAGCAAGCACAGTTATTGAGAGAATTTTCTCCCTTATCCTCCACCAAATAGAGATTCACATTATGTTTGTACTCCAAATTGGACAGGAATAGAGATTTTGGTTCAGTGCCATTTACTTTCAGAGTTAGAAATCCTATCATAAGGAGGAAGAATCAGGAGAAACTGAATATATTTAGTTTCACATAATTTTCTTGATTGTTGCTTATTATACTGAGAATATTTGGATCTTATTAAATTCATCATTAAGTTTCCTGGGAAATCAATAGTCATTTAGATACATTTAGAATTGTATGTTAAATTCAAAAACTCATCTTTGGAAGTGTGCAAATATTAATGATTTCTTAGGAGTATTTAGAATATTATTTTTACCCTTTGTACTTTATTGACACTGACATTGTATTAAATAACAAAATACTTTCTATATTAATACTATATTAGTCATTTGAGAATAAGAAAATATTTGTTTACTTGATATTTAATTGGATACTGTAGCAAACATCAATTCACCACACCTTTGGAAGTGACAAGAGTTACTGCCAGAAACATTTTCTTGGTCATGTTTTTCTCCATTGAAATTAATGAACTTTAATCAATATTTTCTATTTATATAATTTTAGTACAAATACAAAACTGTTCTCTACTACAATGTGTTAAGAATATAGTGACATATGGGGAAAATACAATTAATTTAATGTATAGATTATAATTAACAAAAATATTGCAGTATTTTTGTAGCAATGGCAAAGAAAATACAATATCAATTTTAAGAGACAACAGTAGGGGGATATAAGGGCATATAGTGTTTTTCCTTGGCGTATTGAAAATGTTTCAAAATTGTCTGAGGTGATGACAGCACAACTCTGTGAGCCACTGAGTGTACACAATGGATGGATTGTACAAGGCATGGGACTGTATAACATAGTGAACTCTGTGGCGGATAATGGACTGTGGTTACCTACAAATACGAGAATTTTCTCTAATCTACTATAACAAATATACAATAATAATACATGTTGTTAATAATAGAGTGGTTTTGGGAAAAATACACCAAATGTAAGATATGGACAATAGTTAGCAGTATATTTTGATGATGTTCTTCCATTATTTGTAACAAATGTTCCACAATAATGCATGGTGTCGGTGGTGGGGCGAGGTATGGGAATTCTGTCTGGTATGCATGATTGTTTTGTAAACCCACAATTTCTTTTAAGAAGACAAAAGGAAAAAAATTTAAAAGAAAGAATAAATAAAGCTATAAATAAATTCATTATATATGGGAACTTTGTAAATAATGACTGGATATCAATGGGTAAAAGTATTGGAAAACAGAGTTTTCTTAAAAGAAAAATAAAAAAATAAAATTAGATCCCTAACCCATGTCCCAAATAACAAAACTAAATGCAAAATGGGATAAAAGATATAATGTAAAAACATTTACACTATATAAAGAAAATACATAATATCTTTACAACTTCAGGGTAAGAAAGGAATTATTAAATAAAACACACAAAGCAAAAAAAAAAAGGTGTATCTTCACATAACTGCTTTATTGTAGTCTCTCTGCTCTTTTTGTTACCCCAACGTTTAGCCCATATTAATATTTTATATATTTGCTGTAACAGTACCAAAATATACCAAGTAAAAGAAATAAATGGAGAAAGCTGAACAAACACAATTGACTCACATTAAAATATCAGCTCAGCAAATCACCAATTAAGGAAAATAAATACAGAAATGGCTAATTGGAAAAATATAATGTTTTGAAAGACCATTTTTATAAAGGAAATATTGCCTTTTAAAAAATATTTACAAATTTGAAATTCACACATTATTTTGTTTCCTACTGGATAGATGTGATTTTAATGCAGTTTTGTTGCCTTTGACAAAATGAATCATATATTTGATGTCATAACTAATTGATAAAATATGGCCTAACTAAAGTGCATTTTAAAATATGATGTATTATTTATATATGCCCAGAGCTTGCTTTTCAAGGTTCCATAACTTGAATTAATTTATATTTATATCTGTTTTTGTACATCTACAAATTATCTGTCAATTTATGTTATGTATGAGGTCATTAAAATGCATTTAAATAAAATATATTACAAATATTAATTTCACATTTCCACATAAAATACCCCAAAGTAAAATAGAAAATGCAAATATTATTAATAAATAATATGCAGTACAGCACACTGTAGTAGTATACGTTTGATTCTTTATTTCCTGAGAGGCAAGAACAAATGTAAAAATAATTCATTAAGTACTTTTTAGTAACTTTGAGGAAAGCATATAATCTCAAATAAGACTTTCATATACATCTCTGCAATGATACTTTCAGACGAAAATATTTTTACATCTTCCCTGAAGCAATGAGGCATCAGGTTTCATAAGGCTTTTTCTTCTGTAACACTTGACTGCTCAATACACAATCCCAAGAGCAATAATATACAAAGTAAGATAGTATATTTTCTAAATATACAACTTTCACCTTACCTACTTGCTTCAAAAATAAACATTAGAAAACCTAAGTCAGAGGCTTTCAAACTTGATGTACATGCAATTAATTTAAGACCTTTCTTTTAAATGCAAACTCAGCCCCATCAATTATTATTTCACAGATGTGGAATGGGAAAGGGAACGTATATTTTTTATAGTATCCTCCTGCCAGGTAGTTGTGATGCATATCTAGTCCCTGGAATTCACTTGCATTAAAATTTCACATGGGAAAGGTCATACTATTTCTCTTTCAAACAACCCTCAAAAAATGTAATTGTTTACAATTGAGCTTTAGTATTAAGAAAAAAAGCATTAAAACATTCAAAATCTAATAATTCAAAAATGCAGGCCTCTAATAACTACATTAAAGTAATTGTAAAATGAACATTCTATGATTTCCCATTCACATTTCATCCAATTCTCATTAGTAATAACTCAATATTTTTGCATATGAATTCATTTCTTTTCTATATTTATGTACCTATAATACACATACACTATTTTGTACATAAAGAGAATCACAATATACATACTTTGTCAGTAACTTAACTTACTCATTTTATATAATGTAGACATATTTTGATACTGACAAATTATTTAATAATATTTTATTTTAATATTAATGGCTTCTCAGTGAAACATCCTTACTTTGGATGTAATATAATATACTTAACCACTTTTTATTAATTTTTAAATACGATCCTTAAACATCCACTTTATTTCTTAAAGTATTATAAACAGTGAAACAATTCAAATCCTGTTCATGCAACTTGTTGGTATTTTTAAGCAGATGTTCTAGAAGTAAAACTGCTAAGGCAAAAGTTATGCACATTTCACATTTGATAGTTACTGCCAAATTGGCTTTTAAATATATATACTCCCATCAATATTGTATGAGAGTTCCCATTTTCTCAAACTTGCCTGCACTAGTTAAAACAATCATTTTATGTTTTGCTGGTCTTATTGTTGTATTAACATTTATTTTCTTGATTTCTGGTGAAGTTCACCAGTTCTTCATATGCTTAAGATCATTTAAATTATTTTGTTGAAAAGTAGATTTATATCTCTCACATCTTTTCTAAAAGATTCTTTATCTTTTATTTAATGATTTGTAGAAGTTTATAAATGGTGAGTTTCCAGGAGAAGTTGGCTGTCCGATGACGAGCTAGGAAATTCTCTCTGAATGTTGAAATCACTTCCCCTTTTAAGGCATTCAACTGATTGGATAAAACATCACTCATTGCTGATGGCAATCTCCCTGGTTGATGTAGATATAATCAGCCATCTGTGCAGTAAACTCACTGATGACTGAAGCCCATAAATGTCCTTGTATTACAATTAGCCCAGTGATTGTTTGACCAAACAACTGAGCACAATTACCCAGCCAAGATGACACATTAGCCTAACCATTACACCGGGTAGAATGCAAAAAATTCACTCTTACATTCTTAGGAAAATTCTGATTGTTCTGAGGCCATGGTACATGGTAAAAAATAGCTACCAGAACCCAGTCAATACATCAGAAAACTTTGAGTCAGTGAAAATGTTTTCCTAAGCCAATCAGTGACAAACCCTCAGGTATTTTTTTGTTGTTGTTTTTGTTGTTTGTTTTTGTTTTTGTTTAGTTAGAAAAGTTGTGGGTTTATAGAACAATTATGCATATAATACAGGATAACCACATTCCACCCTATTATTAACACCTTGCATTTTTTGTGGTACATTTGTTACAACTGATAAACCACATTTTTATAATTGTATTATTAACTTTGCCCATGGTTTAATTTAAGGTGCATTGTTTGTGTTGTGCAGTTTCATAGATTTTTTTAAATTTTAATTCTAGTAGCATATACAACATAAAATTTTGCTTTGTAACCATCTTCAAATATATAATTCAGTGCTGTTAATTACATTCAGTGTAGTGTTACTATAGTCACCAACCATTATCAAAACTATACATCATCCCAAATAGAAACTCTGTACATTTTGTCTTAACTCCCTATTCCCTAGCCCCCCCCCCTTGTAACCATTATTCTAGATTCTGACTCAATGAGTTTGCTTTTTGTAATTATTTCATATCAATGATATCATACAATATTTTTCTTTTTGTGTCTAGCTTATTGCACTCAATATGTTGTGTTCAAGTTTCACCCATGTTGTCCCATGCATCAGAAATTCATCCCTTTTTATAGCAGAATGTTATCTTATTGCATGTACCACCTTATATTTAGAACCTTATCTTTGAAAGTCAGCCGATCTTAAACAGATTTACTCTGGTAAACAAGCCACTATCTGTCAATCAATCAACGAGTCCAGTCCAATAACCACACTACTACAGATGATGTCAACTCTCATACTTCTAAGAGTCCTCCAAACCCTGAACCCCATGTCTCCCCCAAACCCGATATTAGATCAACAGTCTGCTCTGCTCAGGAAAGCTGTACATTTCCTCAAGTGAAGTTTATGAGCAGTTTCCCCTTTCTTGAAAACTTGTGAAAGTAAGAGACAAGATAGCAATCTTCTATACACCCAGCATACTAGAAAATATCGGCTGTAGAAACTTCTAATCTGAAAAAGCTGAAAAAGGAAAGCACATGGGAGGTATTGGTACAAAGCAAATATGAAATATAGGTGACACATAATGCTAGTCCCTTACTCTTATTTGCTGGAAATGAATCACTGTGACACTTGTCTTCACCTCGGGGTTCTTTTTTCCACCTGCTTAGTCAGGCCTTTTCCATAAGAAACAGCTGGTATTTGCAGCCAATAAGTATCTTCAATCAACTTCCTACCTGTTATAGCTAGGGAGCTAAGCCTCTATCTGTCCACTGTACTTCAAGCTGGCCTTCCTGCCAATACAACTCTCATAGAAACTTCATGGGTCATGAGGAGATAATAAGTGTTTTTTGCAAGTAGGAGGAATATGATTTGTGATCGGTGGGTAAACAGTGGCAAGTTGCATTTTCCAATGGGGGCTGCACCAATATGTAGCCCCTCTCATAAGCTCTTCTTTCAATATAATTTTGATTTTCCTTCATTAAATATGGGGGCCTGAATCTTTGAGTCTGGATTGATCTTTGTAATTGCCTTGACACGTAAAAAATGGCAAAAGAGATGAAATGTGAATTTAAACAATAGGCCATAAAAGACATTGCAGCTCCACCTGGAACTGTTTGATCCTTTACTCTGTGAGAAGCCAGCTGCCATTCAGTGGGAACTTTCAAGCAGCCCCATGCTGAGGCCCAAGATGAGAGGTTTTGAGGACCCTAGCCAATTGTGAACTCCAACTTTCAGACAGAAATGAGTTAATTTGAAAGTCAATCTTTCAGCCCCATTCATAACCTCCCATAACTGCAGTCCCCACTATAGGTCTACAAATCCATGAAAGATTCCAAGAAAGAACTGCCCAGCCAAGCCCATCCCAGAATGTGATTAATTATTTGGGATATCATAAAAAATTCTATATAAGCCAATAGATTTGGGGGTAATTAGTATGCTACATTAAGTGACCAGACAGGATTTATACAAAATATCAAACAAATGGATGCCAAAATAAAAAAACAATTAAATTGAGATAAGATTTACTCCAAGAAGGGGGAAATTTCAAATATATTCCTATGATACTCAAGATAATGAAAATATATTTTCTTTGAAGCAAGATCTGAAACAGGTGTTTTGAGGGCATATATAAGAACAACAGAACATTAAAAGTCAGCTGGAAGCCCTCAAAATATGAATAATATATAAGCAAAATATTACAGAAAACAATATGTACATTTAAAGTATTAAAAATTATAGTGCACACTGTTGAAAACAGTCAGGACTTGGATAACAAAAATGAAAGAAAACATATAACATGAAAATCAGAGAATACTCAAATTTTGTAAAATTTTTGTCCCTGAGGAAAAGAACAGAAAAAAAGTAACATTATCACATTCAGATATATATTTGAAGAAAACATTCTCTAAATAAACGAATATTTGAATTTGGAAAATTAAAGTGCAGCCAAAATTTATTTTGTTTATTATATTTTACTGTGTTTTGTTTTCAACTACTCCATTTTCACAAATAATCTGGTCACCTATTTAAAAAGTAATTTTGCCATTTTATATTGTTTTTATTGTATATTTTTATTATCTCATATGCCACATGCAACTTATAAGGAAAGTGCAATTCAAATGCAACATCATATCATGTCATTCCATACTACATACAAACATAGCCACTCATGAGTTCACTAAACTTTAAGTAATCATGTAATTGATGTTTTGAATCCTTTATTTTGGCAAAAATTGGCATATATGTATTTGAAAGTGATTTTGTGATGATTGGAAACATTGAAGTTTTTCGATTTGTGGAACATGCATTATTATTTGTCCCATTTAAAACAGTATAATACAGGCTTCTTCTTTCCTAAAATTTGCTACTCAACATTCTATTTTCACGACTAGATTACATTGAGATATGAAGAGATGCCGCTAAAGTTCTTATGACAGGTATCAAAATAAAAATATCTAAAAATGATTGCATAACATAAAATAAATGCAACATTTTACAAAATTTTGCCATATATACATCCACCAAAAACCACTACATTTTCATAAAGTAAAAACATTATGGATATCATAAATATCCATAAGCAGGAATACAGGAAATTAATACTAAAATGGTAAAGCTAATTCATTGTAAAAAACAACAAATTTGGATCAAATAAGAAAACAAAAACTAGTATGGTCACTATGAATGACTGATGATAATACAAACCACACATATTTATAACCATAGTGACATTGTTGTAGCTACACATGGAAAAAAATGTGTGACCTTACATATTTGTATTTATATTCTAATCAAGATTGAGTGAAAATAAATTATTTTTCATTTATATAAATAAATTAAAGCATATATCAAAGTAAGCATAGGCATGTCAGAATGCTTATTTTATATATAAAATACAAAATAATTTTAAAAATTAATTAAAAAAAACTAAAATCTCAAATAATTAGAAACCAATGAAATAATATATTATATTAATGTAGCCACTGAAGAAAAAAAGAGAAAACTCACACACACCAATATAGGGGTAAACCAAATAATGAGTAGTACTATGTTATTTCCAAATGCATATTTGGAAATCATAATAAATGATAGATTTCTGGGTAAGTAATTTTATGAAAATGACACAGGAAGTGTTTGAAAACCTAAAAATACAATCCACCAAGAAAAAATAAGATGTTTTAAAGAATGCTTTTCCCCACTTTCACACTCCCAAAACTCTCAAGGCTCAAAGTAGGTGGTTTTATTAGAACTTGAATAAACATATAATTTAGTTGCTACTTCAAATGCTCCCCAGCATACACAGTGAAGATTCCTACTAGAAATTAACCCACAGCAGTGGTAAATAAAAAACATGAATATGTCAATTTATCATAAATAGATCTACTTTTGTCTAAACACTAAAATTAACTAAAGGATATCCTGAACTTTTGAAATGAGAATTATGATGCTGAAGATTTTGTGGAAAAATAAAAGTGAGATAATATCTGAGAAATTCTGAAAAAGAATATAATATGAAGGAATTAAAGTGCATGCTAATATTAAGATGTTAAAAAGGTATTAACAAAGAAATAGACTATTATAGCAACAGAGCAGAGTAAATGTACAGAATAACCATGGGAACTTAAACTGCACTAAAAGTTGTATTTCAAAACCACAATTATAACAATTACTTCATGAATCAATGATCTAAACTTAAATAATACTTTAAAAGCACAGAAGTATACATGGACCATTATAGTCATAATCTTGGACTGGAAGAAGTTCTTTCAAGTAATGAAAGGAATCCCTGAAGCTGTTAACGGACGAGCTATAAGATTGGACACATACTACAAAAACAAAATTTCTATGGGGAAAAAAGGAAATAAAAATCCTAAACAAAGTAAAATTATAAACACCATACATCATGCACATATGTGAAAAGATATATATATATTATTTAAATAGGATACACACTAAATACTATGCAAATCTATCCATTATCTAGCTAACTAGCTAGCTAGCTACAGATAATTAGAAAGATATATCCTAGGCAAACATTTATTTGAACAGGGGAACATGGCCTACGGGTTAAGCAGCTAAGTCTAGCTCTCACTAAAACAAGGAAAAAGCCAGAGGCTGCTTTGAGGACCTGCTTCAGGGCACAGCAAACCAGAACACTGCTAACCAACTCCCAGAAGAGTGAAGGTCAGAAAGACAAAGAAGTCAAAACAAATAATTGTGAATTATTAAACCTCCCGGCTGCTGGGAAGGGCTCCCCTCCCCCACCCTGGTGAGGGTAAAACTGGCAAATTGTTTCTGAGAGTAGAGCAGATGTCTACATGGGAAGTGCTCTGAGTCATCTAGGAGGGTACTGGACAGATAGGGAAGCCAGGAACAATCGGGGGTTGCTTACCTCAGTGGCTGGAAGTCGCACACATACCCAGCCCTCAGGGTGGACAGACTAGGTAGAGCCCCTGGCCCCCTACTCCAAACACGACTGTAAGAGCAGAGGAAAGAGGGGTCTGGGAGGATGGAGAGTGATTTCTTTGTGGTGAGATTAGCCAGCTGGGCCCCGCCTTGGGTATCTGAAGGGACATTGACTCTACAGAGAGAGGGGAGGGGGATTTCCTCAGGCAGGCTGTCACATCCAGCTGCCTAGGTAAAGAGAGGAATTACATCAGAGAGGAGGCAGAAACAGGCAGTTGATCAGCACCACTCCAACTGACTGTAGGGAATAAAAGGTTCCTTTTCTTTTATTTCCCTTATTTTACTCACGAAAACCTAATTCTTCAGAGAGCAGGCTTCAGAGTGAGTGATTGAGGAACACCAGCAGCCTGAGAAGATCCCGAGGGGTCTAAGAGAGAAGACAGTTTTTCTGTGTTTATTTTTTTCCCTTCTTTCTCCTTTTTAAAAAAAATAGTCACTTCTGTTTTGTTTCTTGCTTGTTTTGTATCCCCTTCCTTTGTTTCTCTGCTTGTTTCTTTTTCCTTTTTTTTTTTTTCTTTTTGTTGCTGATTTACTCTACCTACATTATTTCTTTTCACTCCTTCATCCTATATCTTTTGTTTTCTGTTGTTGATCTTTTATTCCACCTCTTTTATTTGGTCTCTAATTTTTCTTGTTTGTATTTCTCCCTCATTCCGTTTTTCTCTGTTTACTTTCTCTTTTTTACTTTTTTCTTTTCCTCTTTTCTCTTTTCTTTTCCCTTCTTCTCACCATTCCAGCATTTTAATTAATCCTATATATTTGTTTCTCTATTCTGTTTCTTGTTTCATTGTTTCTATTTCACTTTCCTAATATAATTCCTCTCTGATTCTTACTCGTGTTAATTTTTCAATTTCCTAGGTCTTGTATGGTTGCGCTTGAACCTTTTACTATTATTATTATTATTCTTTTTTTCTTCCTATCTCTTTCTTTTTCTCTGAAGTTTCCTTTTCTCTGAAATTGAAATTTTTCATTCTTTCAAAGGAACATAGACAAGTTTCTTTCACAAAAAATGGCTGAGTGGGGACAAGATTCTGCCAGAGTGAGCTGTTTTGGGAACCCACAGAGCAGGAGGCTTCAGGGCATCAATCTGGAGGGAGCTGTACAAAGAGATAAATTCCTCAAAGTGCTGCTGGCTTGTTTCTTGGTTGCTGTGTTTCTTCTTCCTTCATTTTTCCTTTTCTGTATATACTGATTTTGTCTACCAATGCTACTTCTTTTCCTTCCTTCATCTTTCTATCTTCCACTTTCTATTATGTTCTTACATTCCACCTCTCTTTGTTTAGTCCTTAATTTTTCTTGTTTTATTTCTATCTCCTCTTTCCTGTTTTCTCTCTTTTATTAACATTTTTTTCCTTTTCTCTTTTCTTTTCTCTTTCCCTCTCTCTTCATCATTCTGGCCTTTTAATTCACTCTATATCTTTTCTCTATTTGGTTTCCCACTTCATTGTTGGTACACCACTTTTTTATTCTTATTACTTTACACTGCTTACATGAGTTAAATATTCAATTTCCAAGGTCTTATATGGTTCCTCTTCTAATGATTACTATTATTATTACTATTATCCTTTTTCTTTTCTTCTTTCTTTTGCTTTCTCTCGCCCTGATTTTTTTTTCCTTCAAGGGAATATAGATAACAAAAAGGAAATAGAATAAGAGGAAACAAGTGTTAAAAAGAAAACTTAACACATACACAAAAACAGCAACTAAATAAAAGCCTAGAATAAAGAGAGAAGTTAATTAACTAAACCCATCCAGATAAACAGATGAGCAGAGAGCAACAAAAAATTACAAACCATACTAAGTAATAGGAACACATGGCCCAGTCCAATGAACAAAGTCTAAACCAGGAAGAGATTCAGAACATTGAACAACTAATCAAAGCTGTCCAAACAAATATCATGGGCCAACTTAATGCAGTGAAGGAAGATATTAAGGATATTAAGAAGACACTGGGAGGACATACTGAATAAGTTGTAAGCATACTTAAAAAGATAATGGATATGATGGTGATGATGGCACAATCCAAGAAAGAGACTGGAAGCACATAACAGCAGATATGAACATGCTGAGGAAAGAAATAGTGATGTGGATGATAGTACATCTGAAATCAAAGAGATTGTAGTACAGATAGATAAAAAGATAGAAAAAATCCAGCAGGGACTTAGGGATTTCAATGACAACAAAAAATGCACACACATATACATTATAGGCATCCCAGAGGGAGAAGAGAAAGGAAAGGGGACAGAAGGAGTGTCATAGGAAATACTGGCTCAAAATTTCCCAACCCTACTGAGGGAGATGCTATACATGTTCAGGAAGTGGAGCACACTCCAAACAGTGTAAATCCCAAAAGGCCTGCTCTAAGACATATACTCGTCAAACTGTCCAATGCTCAAGACAAAGTTAAAATACTGAAGGCAGCAAGAGAAAGAGAATCATCACACACAAGGGAAGCTCAATAAGATTAAGTGCTGATTTCGCATTTGAAATCAGAGAGGCAAAAAGGCAGTGGTATGATATAGTTAAGGTACTAAAAGAAAAAAAACTTCCATCCAAGAATTCTCTATCCAGCAAAGCTGGCATTGAAAAATGAGGGAGAGTTCAAAATATTCACCGAAAAACAGAAATTAAGAGAATATTCCAATAAGAAACCTGCCCCTCAAAAACTACTACAGGAAGTTCTGCAAGTTGAAAGGAAAAAAGAAGAGAGAGAGTTGCAGGAGAGCATAAGAACAACTAAAAAGACAAAAAGAGAAATAAAAACAACATATGACATTCATAAACTCAAAGAAAATATGGCTAATTTAAGTAATTCCTTGAGAGTAATAACATTGATTGTTAATGGACTAAACTTATCAGTCAAGAGACACAGATTGGCAGAATGGGTAAGGAAATATAACACATCTATATGTTGTCTACAAGAAACCCACCTTAGACCCAGGGATTCAAGGAGGCTGAAAATGAATGCCTGTATAACAATCTTACAAGCAAACAGTAACCAAAAAGGGTGGGAATAGCTATACTAATATCTGACAAAATAGACTTTAAATGCAAAACTATTGTAAGAGACAATGATGGACACTGTATATTAGTGAAAGGGGTAATATTTCACAAAGAAAGAACAATCATAAACATTTATGCCCATTACATGGGTGCCTCAAAATACATGAGTCAAACAAAGGAAAAATTAAGTGGAGAAATAAATGCCTCTACAATTATAGTGGGGGACTTTAATACACCATTATCACCATTAGACAGAATATCTCAACAGAGAATCAATAGGGAAACAAAGACTTTGATTAACACATCAGAGGATCTGGATCTAATAGCCATTTACAGAACACTACACCCAAATCCAGCAGGATATACATTCTTCTCATGTGCACAAGGATCATACTCCAAGATAGACCACATGCTAGGCTACAGAAAAATTCTCAATCAATTCAGAAAGATTAACATTATACAAAGTAATTTCTCTGACCACAATGGAATTAACTTGGAAATCAGTAAAGGCCAGAGCTCCAGATTAGGCACAAAGATATGGAAGTTAAACAATACACTCTTAGACAAACAGTGGGTAAAGGAAGAAATTTCAAATAAAATCAGTAACTAACTTGAAATGAATGAAAATGACAACACACATATCAAAACCTATGGGATGCAGCAAAAGCTGTACTGTGACAGAAATTCATAGCCATGAATGAATATATCAAATAAAGAAGAAAGAGAGTCAAACAGTAAGAGGGCAACAGAGTAAGGAGCTCCTAGAGCCAGCTTGTGCCACAGGGTAGTTAGTACTCATCCAGACAATTCCAAAGCACTTGTTTGAGGGCTCCAGTACACCAGAAGTGCATCCTACAACATTTTGAAGGACTGGAAGAAGATTGCTCATCTGCAGAGAAGATTCATAAGTAGAGCACTCCATGCCCTGAAGGCAGGTGCCCATCCTCCGCTGGTGGAACAAGCCACCTCAGGAGCTATTCTGAGGCTGGATTTGGAAGCTCCACTTCCCAAAAACTGGGGTGGAAGAGACGGTTGGGCACCAACTTCAGCTACTGATTAGTAAATTTGGCAGGCTAAAGTATAATCCTAAGAACAGCTAAAATTTGAACCTGTCTAAGTCAGAAAGGGACCGGTAGTCACCATTTTAACTCCACCCCTGGCACAAGGGGAAGCGTTGCAGACTGAAAATCACAGTGCTTGTGACCGGCTTCTTTCCATCCAGGTCAGATTGCAGCTCAAGCATAAGCCTTCGCCCCACCTCCAGCAGGGAGTATGCTGGGGGTCTTGTGCTAGCCTCTCTGGGAAAATACAGGCCATGCTGTGGAGGTGGGGGATCATCCTATTGTGGTGGTGCAAGCTGACACAGGAGCTGTTTTGTGGCTGGAATTGGAAACTCCATTTGCTAAAACCAGGGGAGGGAAAGATGGCCACCAATTCAGTTACTGATTATTAAATTTGGCTGGCTAATGTATAACCCTAAGAACAGCTAAAGTTTGAACCTCTCCGAGTCAGAAAGAGGCCAGTAGCGACAATTTTGACTCTGTCCTTGTCATAAGCAGAAGTGGGGATGACTGAAAATCACAGTGATGGTAGAGACCTGTTTCTTTCACCCAGATCATACTGTAGCTCTAGCCTAGGCTTCAGTCCAAACTCTAGCAGGGAGAAAGATGATGAGCCCTGCACCAGCCTCTATGGGTAACTGCAGGAACATGTGGCTGGCATTCACTGAATAGTCAGAAATCCAAGGGACAACTGCGGTCATTTTGGACCTGCATGGCATATATTGTTGCCCACACATGCAGCTCTATCCCTGACCAAGGTAGGGGAGAAAGGAGTGTGAAGCTACATCAGTCTTTCTGGGCAACTACAGTCTAGGCCTGCACAACTTAGATTATTCCACACAGCTGTGGTTATGTCCATATCCCTGGCAAAGGAGAAAGTTGGGAGAAGCTTCATCAGTCCCTGGGGCAATGAGGTCAGTTTGAGCCTCCTAAACTTGCAGCACCAACTATAACCTTGGTTCCTACTACACAATCAGCAAGAGAGAAAGGGCAAGAAAACCCGGAATTAAAGAGAGAAACTGCACCCAGAATAAATAAATCTAGTAAGCCAGATGCCAAGACACCAGCCAGAAATTACAATCCACACCAAGAAACAGGAAGATATGGCTCAGTTAAAGGAACAAGATAAGCCTCTAGATGACATAAAGGAGTGGGACAACTAATTATAGATGTATAAACAAATTTCCTTAATAAATTCAATAAGATGCTAAAGAAATTAAGGATATTAAGAAGATATTGGATGAGCACAAAGAAGTATTTGAAAGCATACATAGGAAAATAGCAGACCTTACAAGAATGAAAGGTGCAATAAATGAAATTAGAAATACACTGGAATCACATAATGACAGATTTGAGGATACAGAAGAAAGGATTGGTGAGATTGAAGAAATGGCCTCTGAAAGTGAGCATACAAAAGAACAGATGAGGAAAAGAATGGAAAAATTGAACAAGGTGTCAGGGAACTAAATAACTGAAAGAGACATGCAAACATGTGTGTCATGGGTGACCCAGAAGGAGAAAAGAATGGAAAAGGGGCAGAAAGAATATTTGAAAAAATAATGGTAGAAAATTTTCCAACCCTACTGAAGGGTATAGATATCCATGTCCAAGAAGCACAATGTACTCCCATCTGAAAAAATCCAAATAGACCAACTCCAAGACAAATACTAATCAGAATGTCAAATGCCAAAGACAAAGAGAATTCTGAGAGCAGCAAGAGAAAAGCAATGCATAACATATAAGTGATACCCATTGCGATTAATTGCCAATTTCTCATCAGAAACCATGGAGGCAAGAAGACAGTGGAATGATGTATTTAAGATACTGCAAGAGAAGAACTTCCAGCCAAGAATCTTATATCCAGCAAGAGTGTCTTTCAAAAATGCAGATATTCACAGGTAAACAGAAACTGAGAGAGTTTGTAATCAAGAGACCAACTTTGCAGGAAATACTAATGGGTGTGCTACAGTCTGAAAAGAAAAGAGGAGAGACAGGCTTGGAAGAGAGTCTAGAAACGAAGATTATATGAGCAAAAGTAAATAAATGTGTCAAAAGAGCAGTGAAAATAAAATATGACAGATAAAATCCAAATATTTTGGAATAAATTTAACAAATGATGTAAAGCACTTGTATTCAGAAAACTACAACTCATTGCTAAAAAAAAATTAAAAAAAGACCTAAATAATTGGAAGAACATTCCATGCTCACAGATTGGAAGACTAAATATCATTAAGATGCCAATTCCACTCAAATTGATATAGAGATTCAATGCAATCCCGATAAAAATTCCACCAGCATTTTTTAAAAATAAATGGAAAACATGATTATCAAATATATTTGGAAGGGTAAGGTGTCGAGAATAGCCAGAAACATCTTAAAAGCAAAAAGGAAAGATGGAGAACTTCACTTCCGGACTTTAAATCATATTACCTAGCTAAAGTGGTAAAAATAGCATAGTACTGGCATAAAGACAGACACACAGATCAATGGAATGGAATTGATGGTTCAGAAACCGATCCTCACATCTATGGAAAAGCAATTTTTGAAAAGCCTGTCAAACACACCCAGCTTTGGCAAAACAGTCCATTCCAAAAATAGTGCTGAGAGAACTGAGAGTGCCAAAAGAAGGAAAACAGACCCCTATCTCACACCTTATACAAAAATTAAATCAAAATGGATCAAAAACCTAAATATAAAAGCAAGAACCATAAGCTTCTAGAAGAAAATGTAGGAAAATATCTTCAAGACCTGGTAGGTGGTGGATACTTAAAGGAGATAAGAGGAGGACTGAGATCAACTACTGATGTTTAATGTATGTAGAAGTCTTAACTAACTTTACCATAAAAGTGTGAAAATGTATAGAGTTGATGGTAACACATTATAGTGAGTAACAGCTGGTTTATAAATGGAAATGTGGCTGAAAAGGGTAATCTAGGGGTGTAAATGTCAATTGAAAGAAAGTTAGAGAATAATCTTGGGACTGACTAAAACAGTATACCCAGAGGTAGGTTGATGGTACAGATGCAAGAGTGTCCTTTGTTAGCTAGAGCAGATGTACATCACCAGTGCAGGGTGGTGGGAATGTGGAGAAGTATGGGAAAAATATAACTGGAGTGACTGATGGACTGTAGTTAACAGTAATAATGTAATATTCATGCATCTATGCCAAAGATGTACTGTTTTGATGATGGGGGAATATGGAAAAAGTGTGCAAAATATATGCTATGGACCTGGTAATAATCTGATGATATTATCTCATAATCTGTAACAAATGTTATACCACAGTGTGTTGTGCTGATAGAAGGGTGTTGTATGGGAATACTGCACATATGTGTGATTGTTTTGTAAGATGACAACTTCTGTCATAAAAATATACTTTAAAAATATTAATAGGGTGGGTTGGGGGAAAAATACACCAAATGTAAGATAAGGACGATACTTAGCAGTAAGATTTTAACAATATTCTTTCATAATTTGTAAGAAATGTCTCACAACAATGCAAGGTGTTGGTGATGGGTTGATGTATGGGACCCCTGTATGATGTTTTGCATGTTTGCTTTGTAAGTTCACACTTTTACATACACTTATTGTTTATGTATATTCATGTATAAATGATATAATAATAATAATAATAATAATAGGCTGGGTTTAGGAGAAAAATACACCAAATGTAAGACACTTTGGTTAGTAGTAATATTTTGAGGATGCTCTTTAATCTTTAATTTAAAATGTTTCACAACAATGCAAGGTATTGGTGGTAGGGTGAGGTAAGGTATGAGAGCTTTGTATTATTTTATGTATGTTTGCTTTATAAGTTCACAACTATTACTATACACTTATTGTTTATGTAGGTTTATGTATGAGTGATATATTTCAATAAATTTTAAAAATTAAAAAGATAAAGAAAAAAGAGCTAAAACTGAAGTCCTAACAGCATACCTGGAGGAATTAGAAAAAGAACAACAAACTAAACCCTAAGGAAGTAGAAAGAAGAAAATAACAAAGATTATAGCAGAACTAAATGAAATAGAAAATAAGAAAACATTGGAAAAAAAATAAACAAAACCAAAAGCTGGGTCTTTTAGAAGATCAATAAAATTGACAAACCTTTAGGTAGACTAACAAAGAAATAAAGAAAGAAGATGCAAATACACAAAATAAGAAATGAGGAAGGGGATATCACCATTGACCCACAGAAATAGGGTATCATAAGAGGATAGTTGGAAAAATTATATGCCAACAGGAATGATAATTTAGAGGAAATGGACAAATTCCTAGAAACTCACAAGCAGCCTACATTGATGAAAGAAAAAAATGATGAACTCAACAGACCAACCACAAGTAAAGAGATAGAATCAGTCATCAAAACCTCCCAACTAAGTGGCCAGGACAAAACAGCTTCACAGGTGAATTCTACCAAACATTCAGGAAAGAACTAACACCAATCCTGCTTAAACTCTTCCAAAAAAATAGAAGTAAAAGGAACATTGCCTAACTCATTCTATGATGCCAACATTACTCTAATACTAAAGTCAAACAAAGATACTACAAGGAAAGAAAATTACAGATCAATCTCTCTAATGAAACTAGAAGCTAGAATCCTCCACAAAATACATGCCAATCACATTCAAAAGCACATTGAACAATCTCAGATAGCTATTGTATGGAAGACAGGTTTACAAGAAATGGAAAGAGAAGAGAAGGTTGTGACCCATCACCCATATGGACATAATCTATGGTAAGGTGATAGAGTGTAGTGGCATATTGAAGAGATAGGACAGGAGGGTAGTGATATTATTGGGTTGGGTGGTGCAGGGTTGACAGGTGGGTATATTGGGAAGGGTGGGTTAGAAGGTCCAAGGTAACGGGGGGAGAGTAGGGAAGGTTCATTCTGTCATAATGTGTTGTATCAGTGGGTGGAGACCCACATGAATGGGAAGGAGTTGAACCCCCATCCTCGGGAGGACTGATTTGTTCAGCAACAGATATGTAGGAGTGTCTCGAGAGAAAGGGCGGTTCTTAATAGGGGAGGACAAAACAGTGTGTCAAGACCTCACTCTTGTTGCATGTAACTATGAATCTTTTCATCCAACGAGTCAAGCCAGGGGCTCGCCATGGGCCCCTGGTGGATGAGGTGGGAGGAATAGAATAGATCGAACAGGGGATATTTAGTAATCATTGGAAATGATCTGCATTACCTTAAAGTGATGGACACAGGACATGGTAAATATCATCAAAATTTATGAAAGGGTATGGTCTAAAATGTAAACCAGAGTGTAAACCAATGACAATGTTTAGTAGCTATGTTTCACTATTTGTATATCAGTTATAACAATGCTACCATTCACATATAAAAAGATATCAATATTGGGGGGAGGAAAAGGGGAGGATGTTGGGTATATGAAAGTCTCCTGTATTCTGTGTGTGACTTTGCTGTGACCTAGAAATTCTTTGAAAACAAAATGAAAAACACTGAGACACTGGGGAATGAGAGGGGGAAGGTTCCACTTTACAGACTGGACACAGATATTGCAGTGATGAAAGGCAAAATGTAAAAAAAAATTTTTTTTGTGTGTTTTCCATTTCTTTAATATCCCAATCTTTTAATTTAACTTTATTTTTAGTTTTTTTAAAAATAATTTTTATGTATTTTAACTCTTACAATTAATCTTATCATTACTATTTCATTTTCCTATTAATTAAATTCAGCTATTAAAATGGCTTCATCTTTGAAGAAGCTTTGGATCACAGAAGGATTACAACTGGGGTGGGGGAGGATCATTGGTGAGGTGTCAGGGATGGGGGACGCATGGGAGGAAGTTCACCTGAGCATGCATATAAGGTATATAAAAATGTTCAAATGTTCATGGGGCATTGTCACGGTGGATAGATAATCACTCAATAAATGAGAGAATACTGAATTCCCATCCTGGAGAGTTCTGCCACATTCTCTAAGGGAGCAGCAACAGTCCTACAAGTGCAGGGGCAGTGACTGGCGAAGGAGGATAATCCACTGTGGGCCCTTGATATTGGTAACCAGACTTATGAGTCTTTGCTCTTGAAATTGAAACTTAGCCTATTGTTATGGGGTGCCTAAGGGTTGCCTCCTGAGAGCCTCCTTGTTGCACAAATGTGGACTTTCTCTAAGCCAAACTCAACATATGAATGCATTATATTCCTCCCAGTATGGGAAATGACTTCTGGGGATGAGCTTCCCTGGCACCGAAGGATTGCTATCATGCACCAACTGGCAATGCAACTGGAAAAAGACCTCAAATAAAAAGGAGAAAAGGTAAAGACAAATGAGTTTATATGGCTAAGAAACTTCAAATTTAGTTGGGAGATCATCCCAGAGGTAATGCTATGCACATCTCAGTAGGATCTCATAGACTTCCAAAGTGGATACCACCCCAAATAGTGGGGCTCCTCCTGAGGGCTCTGAGGACACCCAGGTCCTAGAGTCAGAGAGTATAGCTCAAGTTTGGTGCTTTGCCAGTGGGCCCTACTTTGGAATTTGTGCTCCTAAGAGTGACAGAGTTGGACTCAATTATGTCTTCCCTGCACATGGATCATCTGTCCCTTCTATTCAAACTTATATTTGGTGCTGGAGTTTGTAGGTGTACATCCAGAGACGTGAGCCTTTGGGCTGTCTATAGGCCAGCTGGGCCCAGAATATTGGTGGAGCTGCAACTCCTACTCTACAGCTCATTGGACTCACCCAGGATAACTGGTGGGGAGATGATGATGGATGACAGCTGTCCAAGGGAATGGAGAGAGTCTGCAGCTGCAGGCAGGATACCCATCCATCTTCCCCATGAGATATAAGCCCCCTCTCAATTGGCGCTGGAGTGGACATCACCATCCCAGAATCCTCAGGACTGGGGGAAGAGCTATGGA